>JAOUQU010143313.1:0-15052 GCA_028566735.1 Ammoglanis amapaensis | reverse complement strand
ATCCCTGCTGCAGTGTGTGCAAACCTGGTCAAGACCTACAGGAAACGTCTGATCTCTGTAATTGCAAACAAAGGTTTATGTACCAAATATTAAGTTCCTTTTTTCTGGTGTATAAAATACTTATTTCCCACAATAAAATGAAAATTAATTATTTAAAAATCATACAATGTATTTTTGTTTTAGATTCCATCACTCACAGTTGAAGAGTATCTATGATAAAAATTACAGTTTTCTACATGCTTTGCAAGTATGAAAACCTTAAAAATCAGCAGTGTATCAAATACTTGTTCTCCCCACTGTACAAAATTACCCATGACTGTGAATCATGAGTGTGAATCTTGTGTAATAAATAGCCATGTTCTGTCATGAATGTAATCAGGATGTAAAGTATCATGTTAAAATCCTAATAACAAACAAACATCTGTAACGTAATGAACATTTTATAAAAGAACAAATTTTGTGAATAACATTTGGATTTTTATATTAATTCCATATTTTAAGAATCTTTTTAATTCTTAGTCAATACAACCTACTTTAAAATACTTTTCTGCTTTTTAAAAATGTGCTTTGGGTGTTTATATTGATATTCAGCATCATTGGTGGGTCATTGCCTTTAGTGGGTCATTGCAACGCTTCAGATTCTTGTTTACCCACTCACACGAACAGATTTATTTGAATGCAACTATATCTACTCCCATGTTTGAGATGTTCCCATGCAAACCCACAGAAAAGCCACACACACACACTAGAAATAGACTCGTTTGATCTGAATACATTTTAATAAATTGCATTTCATTTGCAATTCAATCACCGATTCAGTATACTAGGTACCTCTGCATTTTTAGCATAAAACTGCCGTACACAACTAAACACATGGTTTACATGTGATACATAACAATATTCAAATTGCACTACTTTCTTAGTCATCTAAGTGTGTGACATTCTAGGTTTGGTTTTATTCCCCAAAAATGTTAGTTTGTGTAAACAGTTTTTTATTTTGAAGGTTTGTGTTGTGATAAAAGTACAAATATAGTTGAATATCTTAAAATGTACAATGATTACATGAGTCTGTGTATGTATATAGACATATTTATTTTTAAGTATTTATAGTGTCTTTTTTTCCTTCCACAGTGCATGGTGAAGTCAATATTATTGCATTGACCTCCAGCCTAGAGCTTGATCTGCCAAAATTCATAACATGTCGGGTGCCTACGATGAGCCACTGGGGCCTGATGAGACCACCGACAGCTTCTGGGAGGTTAGACTTGTAGAACTGATGTGGTGTATAGCTGTGTAGTAACGTGTTTAAACTGTCCAGCGTCAGGGTAACCACGCCGATTGCTGAATCTGACGTAGTGGTATTGCATAATGTTTCAGCTGCAGTGAAACCTGAAACCATGGGCTCTGTTTGCGGTGTCTTTTTCAGAGAGGTGTGAAAAGAAGCTTTAACGTTCAGAAACTAGATACATGAATACAGGAGCACACTGTTTAAGTCCAAGAACATTTACTGTATTAAACAGTCCAAAACAAGCAAATAATATTACATTTGTATGGGCTTGTCTGGCACTGAACAAAACCCACAAAACTGTGAATGTGTGTCTTTGAAATATTCAGACATGTTATGAAGGTTCTTTAAAAAGTATGACATTTTCTTTTATAGCTGTTATGAATGGTTAAAACGAATGATATCACTTTTATACATAGTCACTTTCTTTTACGATGTATTTCTCAGCATCATAATATTTTAGAGCCATAATATTTGGTTGTGTGTGTAGCCACTGATGCACCTCATTTTCACTACTTATAACACCATATTGGAACTGGAACTGGAAGTGTAGAACCTTTTAAAATATTAAAATACTGTGGCATCTTCAGTAAATAGAGACATGAACATTTATGTTGTGCTGGGCTTGGTTGAAGACCCCTGATATACTAGAGTCCTGTTCATTGGTACTGTATTGCATACAGTTATTTACGGCAACACAAGACCATGACAGTTCTGACCAAGTTAAGTGGGGGTAAAATGAAAGTGCAATTCAATAATACTAAATAACAAAAATTCACAAGCAAATCATGTGACAATGTCTACAGTACTGGTCCCATTCATCTACTGTTCCACTTCACATATCTGAACCAGAATGTTCTTCAGTTAAAACCCCTGAATATGAGAGAAATTTGTGCTCAGCTCAGACAGGTTCTCACATAGTTTCTGCTTGTTCTGTTGTTTAGATTGGAAACTACAAGCGTACAGTGAAGAGAATTGATGATGGCCATCGGCTATGCAATGATCTGATGAACTGCATACAGGAGCGTGCCAAAATAGAGAAGGTCTATGCACAGCAGCTAACTGACTGGTCCAAGAGATGGAAACAGCTGGTGGAAAGAGGTATTAAAAGTATATATAAAAGTATTACATTTAATTAAAAAATGAAATGTTTTCTTTATCTAAATCAAACATGATTAATCTCCAGTAACATGAAATTATTAATGACATCTGCATATTGTTAATGAAGTGATTGACACGTTAGCTTAGTGCTTAGTGCTTAGTTGCCACACAGCAAGAAGTCCCGGTTTTTGATGAATGCAATCCAGGGCTTTCTGTGTAGAGTTTGCATGTTCTTTCCTTGTCTGTGAGGATTTTTATCCAGGTTTCCTCCCACAGTCTAAGACATGCAGTCAGGCTGAATTTGTAATCTGTGTGTGCGTGCGTGCGTGTTTCCTTACCCTGCAACAGACTGACTGCCAACATTGGCCATATCGGAATTTGTGCATTTTCATACATTTTCCCCAAATTTCTGCATGTCTGGATCTGATACCTAAGTGTATTTTCTCTATTGTTTTTTTTTTTTTTTCATTTTTTTGCTTAATAATAAAATTAAATTAAATTTATTGCATTTACTAGAAGCTTTTGTAGTAGAAGCGTGTTGTTTGGAGACCCAACAGTGTCTCAATTGATGATGTTTGAACCAGCAAATTTCTGATTATCAGTGCTGCACTTCAACTGCCCGTGCATTTTTTAAGCTAGACCATTTGTTTTACTGTGTGTCAGGGCCTCAGTATGGTTCGGTGGAACGAGCTTGGATAGCAGTGATGACTGAGACGGAGAAAGTGAGTGAGCTTCACCAGGACATGAAGAACTGTCTGATTAATGAGGACTTTGAAAAAGTGAAAAACTGGCAGAAAGATTCTTACCACAAGCAGATAATGGGGAGTTTCAAGGAGACCAAAGAGGCAGAGGAAGGCTTTAAAAAAGCTCAGAAACCTTGGGCCAAAAAGCTCAAAGAGGTAAGAAAATGTACATATTCAGCTTGGAATTATATTGATTTATCAATATAATTCAAAATTGTCAAAATTGATTTATCCACATAATCTTATAATGTGATTTTTAAACACGATATGAGGTGTTTTTAGTTCTTTGTTTTTTGTACATCATGAGTGTTATGATTTGTACATCATGAGTGTACATCATTATGTTATGAGTGCTAAATCTTTAAAGCTAGAAGATCTAACAACTGCTGAAATGCAGAAAGAACCTTAAAATTTTAAGGGATTCCACAGGGGCAATGTATGAGAGTTTCTAAATGTTTCTGTACTTTTATATTCTTTCTGCACTTTAATAGAAGTGAGATGAGTAGTAACTGATTGTGTCTGAGAGAACTTATAGAATTTTGCCCCATGTAATTACCACTTTTTTTTTTAGGTTTAATAGATATTCATATAATGACAATGTAGAAGCGGAGATGTTTCTACCTTTGTACATAATAAAGACAGCTCAATGTCACCATACCATGGTTTTAAAACCGAATGGTTGTCAAGTACTTACTGTATTTATAATAGGGGTACTTGAATAATGGCTCTAATTAATCAATTTCGTATTATAACTGTTGGTTGCTTCATAGAGCAAGACAACCAGTAAATGTATGTCCTACATTAATAAAATATTTATAATTTATAAACTATATTATCATACTAAAGTTAGTCCACTATCACTGAGATATTGGGTTTGAATCTCAGCAGTCTTATTTGCCAGTGCTCTATCAGTTCTGGTACAAAGCCCTTGAAATATTCCGAACATATGTCCACCAAAGCCACAAACATATAACTGCATTAAGCCAGGTGTGCAGCAATATTTATGCTTGAAAGAGCAGAGAATGCACTTTTGAAGTTAGAAAGGTTTACAATAGATGAACCATATACTTGTTTATTTTCCATTTTGAAAGTTTACTCGTGTTTTTGGTAGCTGGAGACAGCAAAGAAAGCTTATCACATGGCCTGCAAAGAGGAGAAGCTTGCCTTGACTAGAGAAGCCAACAGCAAAGGAGAGAACGGAGCTACAGCAGAGCAGCAGAAGAAACTGCAAGAGAAGCTGGATAAGTGTAAAAATGATTCGCAGAAGGTGGGTCAGATGTGATATCGACCGGAGAGCAGTTGACGAAATTCAGATAACTTACTTTTAAACAATTTTTAAACAATGTTGCAGTAGCATTGTGTGTTTAAGCCCAGTTTCACAGAGAAACCTAAACCATAGTAGCCAGTGGAGAGCCGCACAGAGTTAAACCCAAAACTACTTTTGTCGATTTCTAACTATCTTTAAGATATTTAATTAATTTGCAGATGTGATGGCAGAGTTACACCATGTCTCACTGCTGAGACTACTGAAAGGGAAAGATTACATTGGGCCACATAAACTTTGCAAACACTGTGCCATTGTAAAGTGTTAAATGTAGCAAGTACTGTAACAACTAGCCAAATGTCCACCATTACTTTTAATATATAAAAAAGTTAATCAACATAATATAAGACACTTGCACTATACCCATGCTTCACTATCGTGGATAAGTTGATATAAATGTGTAAGGTTATTTGAAAACGAATTGTTTTGCATGAGTAATGTCTTTTTGAGTTTGATGTGACCTTGGTGGAGGGTCTTGTGTTTGATGGCCAAACCGAACGAAAAGCAGTTTTTCCAAGGACATGATAGGGAATGATGGAGCCAAGTTTCTGCTTTGTAGGTACTCGGAAAGTGTCAGAATTAGTGATGAGTGAGGGCTTTCGCATTATATCTATCTATCCATCTATCTATCCATCCATCTGTCCGTCCGTAGGTTGTCATAAGTTGCTGTACTTTGTTCTAGGCTAAAGAGAAGTATGAGAAGGCTCTGGACGAATTGGGCAAGTGTACACCACAGTATATGGAAAACATGGAGCTTGTATTCGAACAGTCCCAGCAGTTTGAGGAGAAGAGACTGTCCTTCATTCAGGAGGTGCTGCTGGACATTAAACGCCATCTGAACCTAACTGAAAACCAAAGGTCAGCATACGCTTGCCTGCTCTGTAAAAATAATGTAGCTGGAAATGTTAAATGCTATTGTTACTAGCAATTTTGTAGAACATTGTAATTTTATTCATTTTTCTTGCTCTGCCCAGATCTCATCCTAGAATAAACTGAAATCACTTTCAATATTTGTTGTCTGATGTTTTAGAACCAAGGTGTGATGTTTGCCAAGTAGGCTTTTAGTAGCAAATATACAATTATACAGTTGCTTGCAATGCACAAGACAGATAAAAATACACAACTTTCTTAAAAAATCCAAAAGTTCATTTAAATTAGTAAAATACTTCCCCCCTATATTCTCACAATGCTTCTATTTGCAATCTGGTAGTTTCTAACTGCATTCTGTTACCCTGCACATGTACTAACAACAAAATACTTAAATTATTTTTCTCTACAGCTATGCCACAGTGTACCAGGAGCTTGAACATACCATCAACTCTGCCAGTCCTCAAGAAGATCTTCGGTGGTTCAGCAACAACCATGGCCCAGGCATGCACATGAACTGGCCACAGTTTGAAGTGTGTATTTTGGGATATTAACCCATGTTATAACCTTTTATATAATATAGTTCACTGATGGGGTTGGAAGGATTTTAAATAGGATATCAATACTGCTCATTTACGAAATGAAAGAAGCATTTTCATAGCTGATGGGTTGATTTCTAATCATTTAATGTTACTGTGTGTGAAGCGAAATGATTACTTAACCAGATATAATATGATTTTCCTAGGAGTATAACCCAGAACTAGGGCACTCCATTAACAAGAAGGAAAAGGTTAAAAAAAATGATGGAGTCACACTCACCCATGTTTCAGCTGGTGGGAATCAATCTACACCAGAGGTTGCGATTCGTGGGAGGTAACGAACACTACTTTCCTTCTTTGTTTATAGGGCTATAATTAAAAACGAATGCTTTTAATAAATTTTTATTTTATTTCTTATATTTTTCTTTTATAATTTAAAGTATCTTTTCACCATTGGGCTTTCCCGGCAACATTCACATCACAAGCCCAGCTCTCTAACTATCAGGCCATAGCCTTTTATTAATTCATCTTTTGGCTGTTACCATTAGGGGTGACCACAGGGGATCGTGGTCTGCATCAATGACTTGGCATTGTGTATTTTTAAGCTGTATATCCTTCCCGTTAAAACGAAACCTGGCACTACAATGCAACTTTTTGCATGTAATAATTTACTATCTCCAATTAACCTGGAAGCATGTGGGAGAACATACAAACTCCACATCCTCACATGGCCATTGAACCTAGGATATTCTTTCTGTGAGGCGAGTACCACCCACTTAGCCACCGTGCCACCCTACTGTTTAAACTTTAAAATGTTATTATTTCAGTTGTTTTATGTGGTTTACAACCAACCAACCAATCAATTTATTATTTCAGTGTGAGCAGTTATGAAAGAAACCAGGCATCAGCTGAATGGTCGGATGAAGAGCAGGCTGATGCTGAGACCAATGGAGGAACCAACCCATTTGAGGAGGAAGAAAGCCAAGGGGTCAGAGTGAGGGCGCTGTACGACTATGATGGACAGGAGCAGGATGAGCTCAGCTTTAAAGCAGGTAAAAGGCTCACAAATTATTCTGAGACATAAACACACTATGCAATTCTTATTCGATTATTTTAATTGTTTATTTTAATTTGGTGGTTAGAGAATTGGGTGTAATGCTCCGCTAGCCACCACACTGGGCACATGTGCTCACTGCTGCCTCTTAGTGTGTGTAAACGTGTAAGGCACTGCAGAGATTGGTTGAAATGGGTAGAAATAATTCATATGTGTGCATAAAAAGCACACTGATGATTCTAAAAACAATTAATATACATACAAAATGAACACACACACACACACACACACACACACACACAAATAAGCATTTATATGTGTCACCCACTCTACATTTAACTCATAAAGAGTTGTGAATTTACGGAACAACATGTCAAGATCGTTTTCAAGGGTTGTATTACATGATTAATTAATATAGCGGGTTCTAGAGACTGTCTCCAGTGTATTTCACACAATTTAACAATAACCAAATGTCTGCAAAATGTAAAAGAATTAAGTTACAGAGACCTAAAAGAGATACACTTTACCAACAGGTGATGAGTTGACTAAACTAGAAGATGAAGATGAACAAGGTTGGTGTAAAGGACGGCTGGACAGTGGTCGGCTTGGCTTGTACCCAGCCAATTACGTTCAGCCTATTTAGCAGAGGGTGACCTGGACGGATGGACTCGCTTCAAGAACGGTCATCTAGAGACTCATGCACATTCTACCTACTTCCTGACTATGAACAAAACTGATATCGTACCCAACGTAAACTGTACCTGTCATAACTGAGTACAACATAGGTTCTGGAATTCATCGTTTTCATCAAGATTTTACATATGTATTGTGTAAATCCAACAGCTACAGAGATGGGTTTGATCATATGTATCTGTTTTATGTGCAACAGCTGTATGTGTACAAATATACTGTATTAAGTAAACTGTTTATGTAATTCAGTCTACAATGCTTAGCATAGCAGGAATGAGCTATGCAATGTGTATGCGATGATTTTCCTATGTGGCAGTGATACTCATTATAGTACTGTACCCTGTTTTGTACGGTGTTTCATGCATTGTGTGGTTTAGAACAGGCATTAACTCTTCTTTTTTTTCTTATTTATTACTGTAAGGTAAATCCATTTTGATGGGGTAAAGCTAGTAGTGTAAAGTTTCATGTATTGCAAGGGACACACACCATTCATTATGGCAGTTTTATGATTTAAAACATTTCTTTTTTTGACTTGACCGATATGCAAAAAAAATTAACCCCTGTGCCTGTGTTTTCTTGTTTACTTAATCTTTTAAAAGCAACCTTTGACAAAGAAGTTTCTTTTTGGAATGGCCTTCAACCCAAACCATGTGAAAAGCTCCTTGACCAGCTTCTAATTCATGTAGTCATTGAGTTAACTTTTTTATTTTACAAAATATCACTGATCCAATGCACTTTTCTAGTGAGTGCAGTTAAGCTAGATACAGATCATGTCTAGTCTAAAGAACCACCAGGCCGAAGCCATACCAGAAAGTTACATTCACATTACACCACCAGATTGATTCAAATTTCTCTCTGTAGTTTTCAGAAAACCCACAATAAAATTATAAAACAATAAACACAGACCAGTATATTTTATGTAAATCACTTCAAGGTTACTAATCCATTGTCAACACGCTAATCATGGTTCATGGTTAAAAAACTGCTTTTAAATCAGCTTGGATTTTTAGCTGGTCAAGCTAGATTATAACTGGTTTAGCTGGTTGACCACATTACTCATGCTGGTCAGGTTTGGAAGACCAGAAGACTCAAATAAAAAAGTTAATACTGACAATAAATAAGTACAATGCATTTCATCTAAAATGGTGTCGTTCTTTTGAGATACTAAGTGATTATTTCGATTTACTAAGTAATTTATTCAAAATACGTTTCTTTTTTTAATAATAAAAACCGTTTCCGATTGCTGCAATAAAAGCTTAAACATGGACTTTCTCAGTCGTGGACACACACCCAACGTGCCTTTATTTTAGGTGGTGGGAATGGATTTCTATAGAACAAACTTCTATAATTTTTCACATTTTCTGTAGATGGAGTGAAAGATGTGTTTACAATCCACTTTTAATTCAAATTAAACTGAATTATATTTTGATGTTTAAGTTTCAATTGCTGGACTCGACTTGATGGCTTTTGGTTATTAAAATAACAATCAATTAATTTAAGACAATTCAGAAATTAGCGTAAACGTAAGATGTAAAACAAATGATTTTGAAACCAACTGCATTTCTTAAACTGGCCACCAGAATGCACTGTCGAGAATTTTTTTTTTACCAAGTAGTTCTAACCGAGAAAATCACCAATGAATAGTGACATATTGTGATAGTGACATATAATGATATATTCAATATATTTCAACTGTGGGGCAGTTTTAGAGTCGTTTATATAAACTTTATAGCTAATGTTAGCTTTGTACTAGTATAAAGTCTCAAAACTTACTCGTAATTATAGCAGAACAAAGCAACACTTTAAACGAAGTCTACAGTTCTATGGCCGAGAGAGAGGTGTGGAAGTGTGGAAAAAGAAAAAAAAAACCTGTCGGCTACCAAAGGTACTTTTTACCAAAGTACAAATTAAAGTTTATTTATTTAATATCATGTTTCACACATTTACACGTTCAGGTTAATTATTACACAAAATGTCAGCTCTGGAAGGTTACCTCTGTAACATCTGACTGTATCAGGGTCCATCTACTTTTGTACACAAAAATGTTTTAAATTATAGGCCGTCCTTATAAAATAACAAAAAATATTATAATGAGATAATGTACAAACGAAGAAATTCATTGAACCAATGAAAAATCACTGGTGATTTTTTAGTAACTGAAACTTTATTATAGTTCATAAACAACTTCAGAATGTTATCAAGAATGGCAGACATTGCGACTATACTGGGAAATTGCAACGACACTGAAAATAAAACCTCTACAAACAGGCAAGAGTTTGTTATCTCTATAATTGATGACGATTGAAGTTTAAAATCTTATCACTAAAAGTCATGCTCTGAACGAAACCAAAAAGTATTTTTCATAACCAATCCTTTATGCATCACTACGTGCATAAATCATAACAGGTTTACATGATCTGAATATATGTCATTAATGGAAATAGTCCAACAATGGACGATCCCTCATTAAAGATTTGAGAAATAAAACCTTGTCTAAACCCAACCATGTGTCTTACCCGGGCAGCTGTCAGCAATGGAGGTTTGCTTAACACAATCAACAAGCCTTCACATGACTCTGTAAAAGCCTTTTGAAAAGAGTATGTTTGAACATCAGTGTACAAACTAATGGAAAAGTAAATAAAAACGAAACTGTATGTTCAATATGTGCAACTAGGTTTCATAATAATTTAAAATAATTGCATTCATTAGCATGACATATATAATCCTGGATTATTATTTTGGCGTCATTTTATATGCTGGAAGCAATGGATTTGGTTTGTCAAGTGCTTAGTAAGAAAAAAAAGACAGGCAGAACATGCAAATAACCAGATAATTCGAACCATAATAAAAAATAATTAAAAAGCTTGTTAACCCTTTGTGATTACCTGGATTTTGCATGAATTACTCATTAAATGTTGTCCCTATTCAAGACATAAATATAATAATAATAATAATAATAATAATAATAATAATAATAATAATAATAATAAATAAATAAACACATTTTGCCAAATGTTTAAAGCACAAACAGCCTTAGAAACAGTTATAAAGTCTCTTTGTGTGTCCATTTTTAAGAAACAAAAATAATATTCATACAACACCACCACTGCACCATACACCAACACCAAAATCCCATTTAAACTGCCAAGCAGGGTAAAGTGGACCTAATAGTTTAAGACTTTATAATACTTTATACTAACATAAAACTTAATCTTATATGTA
The DNA here is from genome assembly GCA_028566735.1 of Ammoglanis amapaensis. NCBI lineage: Eukaryota > Metazoa > Chordata > Actinopteri > Siluriformes > Trichomycteridae > Ammoglanis > Ammoglanis amapaensis. The sequence continues at coordinate 4,227 of JAOUQU010143313.1, read as the reverse complement.
AAGCGTGTTGGAGGATGCCTACTGTTTAACTTTTAACTTACAATTATTAAGAGATTAATGTATTTAGTATGTCATATTTACCAGGAGATACAGTGATTGATTGTCTGAAGCTTAATACTTGGATTTGTGGATATTTGGATGCCTTAGCAGTAATTAACTGATGTTCGTTTAGATGCTAGTTTGTAAAAGTCTAGGCTGTCAGTGATTAATGAGTAAGCTTAAAAATCAAATGAATTATTACTTTAGACATTTTTTAAAGATTTATGTGTGATGGCAGTATTATAATTTCTCAGTATATGGCAGTATAATAATTAGTTTCTCTGTGACTGAAAGATGCTTCACATTTTGAGTATTTTAATTTCTAAATATTATAAAACAGTATACTGCAAAATAGTGCAAATCTGCTTATTTCTGAAAGCTTGTTACAAACTTATTTTACCTCCCAAAATGTTTATGCATTTTTCACCAAGTTTCCTCTCAATCCCATTTCTCTGGCCCAGAGGCCAGAATGTCATCAACTCAACAAGCAAGCAAATCACTGCTCATGAAGGTCCGGGAGTAGAGCTGAGTTTCAAACTCACACGTTCGACATGTCAGATTTGGTGTGTTTGTATGTTTGACCCATGATTCATAATTCAATATTATTTTTTGCATTTTAGCACTTTCATTAAATGATGCAAGCGTTCCAGCATTTTTTGATGTAAGTTGGATGTATACTTTATCTGAAATTCGAATTAGTTAACAAACTTTTTTTAATGCAACATTATATCACATCGACTATGCAACTCTCATAGACAAAACCTAAAACAACTGAATGAAACAAGAATATCTTCATTTAAAAAAAGACCGGCAGAAATAATGTACGTAAATATAGCAGGATTGAAACAAGATTATGAAACAGTGGTCACCTAGCCTCCAAAACAAATCTTTAGAAAAGCACAAACGTGCTTTGACGTAGTTTGTCAGTGCGTAGATGTTACCAGCATGTACTCATGTAGCTGCTGGTGTGATCGCTTGACTCATACTGGATGGACAAATTGATATACCAGTCTCTGAGACACATCAGGCTTGCGAATGATGCCTTTCTTGTAGTACTGCCGGATAGACCGGCTAAGCTTGTCATAGTTCATGGCAGGTCGGTTCTTCCTCAGGCCCCAGAGACGTGCTACATGAGCAGAATCTTCTATTTTAAAAATACCTTTGGGGAAAAACAGTGCCCACACTATGTCAAATAGGAGCATGCAAATATGTCTGAAATTAGCCAGGTTTAATGGCTGGACTTTGTTTAAATGTATTTAAATAACACACCTTTTTCTTTATTAAGCCAACGAATGCAGCGTCCATAGCTGTGTGGCTTGAGCAAGAGCTCTCTAAGAAATTGCCACAGATGGATAGGCTGACCGGAGCAAGATGAGTCTGCTTCTGACCACAGATCCTCTCCTTCTGCAGGAAAACAACACACACCCAAAACATTCAAACTATTGTTAGCAACTAATCTGAAAGATAGATTCTACCCATGTAAGGAGCCATTAAATACCCTTTCACTTGTGTAATGTAAATTGGTCAGTTCTTTCCTAAAGAAAACTTTAATCCTTAAAATGTTACAATCTGCTTCACATGACCACACGATCACTTAGTGGTAAGCACTGTCGCCTCAGCACAATGACATGCAGTCAAGTTAATTGAAGATACTGAAAATTGTCTTGTGTGTATATCTGTGTTTGACTCTGTACCACCCAGCTTGACCCTGAAAGGAATAAGTGGTAGTAAAAACCAGATAATGAATGGATGGATGAAAACATCTGACAAAATGAATACAGTACATCTGAACACATTTGGAATATTTTATCTTGTACACAAGTTAGAAAACATGCTGTTCTTCCAACTAAGTAAAGGCAGACAAGGCTTATAGAGCTCAGTTCCATATGTTTTAGTGGATTTAAATGCAGATATCAAATCTTTTCATCATGCTTTTTAAAAAACGGTGCTGTCATAAACAACCTTAAGTCACATTAATATAACCACGTTTAGTTTTCGGCAGCTGCAGTGTGTAGCTCATGAAAGAAGTCAGGCTCTGTGCGCTGGCTTGGTGGATACTTAATATTCGGAAGGCACTCCCAATCATTTAGGGTATGAAAAATTATCATCAATAGATATCACATTAACCCATATATGCACATTGTCTTTCCCTAGGGTGGATGACATGTTCACACTGATCTTTGTGTATGCTCTGTGTATCCGCCCCCCACCCTCCAGCAGCTGTGGGATGCATTGCAATCAGCATGGCTCCATATACCTGTGACAACTTATTAGGACCTTTTTGAGTTTTGCTATTGCCAGTGTGGCACATGGCACTTACTCTGGATAGGAGGCTGGTGGTCCTAATAATGTAAATCAACAGTCTATGTGACAGATTTCAACTACGAGATCAAGACTTACCAGTGATTCTGCTCTCTCCTATTGACCATCGCTCTTTCATACAGGCAGCTGAATACACAAAGGTATCACATGTTACTACATTTTGTATTGCAACAAGTGTGTGCACATCTATTGCTTTAACTTTACTTCATATTATGTAGGTACTGCAGTTATTCTGTTTAAGGTTGTGGTTGTCGAATATAACCTGGATAGAATAAAATTACTTGCACTGCAAAACACAATCAAATATTTACTGAACATGCTCCTATTTATACATAAACTCTTACATGCCAAAGATATGAAATACTGATTTTTTAAATCAATGCAAATGGTCTTTTATGTCCAACAGTGGCTGCCTGTTCTTTAGTTGATAGTCCAAAGTGCTACCTACTAGGTTACACTGTCCATTTCTCTCTATGTTAGTGTCTATGTGAGTTTATTTTGATTACTTTGATTACTCAAAATTTTTATAATTATAATAACATATAATATAGAAAAAATCAACCATTGGTATTAAAATCCTAATAAGCAACGAGAATAAAGTTTTTATTACCTGATTTCCATATATCTAGATGAGCATGTAGTGTGTCCCCGCACTGTGGTGAGCGTTGTCGGAAATCTTCCTCAGTCATGGCACACATGTCTTTTCCATCCAGATCTTGAAAAGCTTTACCCACCTGGGGCAGCCGATACAAATGCTCGGTCCATAATAGCCATTTCTGTACATTCCCACAGCTCCATTCCACTGGGTCTAATAGATCAGAGATAAGCATGACTCATTTTCGTTATTTCTATAACAGCTATGCCAGTTTAGCTTTGAGACAACAGTCAATTCCATAACACCCAGATTAGCCATGTTTGGATAAAGCTTTGTATGTTTTGATTAACCTTTGTGATTGGCATAGAAGTAAGGCAAGAGGCAAAAGTGTGAATGAGGGAATGCTTGTTTACTCAGGGAGGTATATTGCAGTTACTTTCTAGAAGTAAAATTTGGAGTGCCAAATGACAGTTAGAAGACTCATCAGTAAAATTCATAAGAAAACGCAAGCAAAAACTCAACAGCAAGTGTCAGTAATTAATTGGGTAGATCAGGAAATTTTGAGCTCTACAAACAAAAAGTGTCATTATTTAGCTTTGCGATTATAACTAAAGTAAAATAATCGATTTGACAGGGATGGTAATGTTACTCTTTTAAGCAACATTCCTCATTTGTACAGGCAACAGGCTTGGTTGGATAGTTTACATATCTACTGCTAGGCAAACACTACAAGTCCTGCAGCAAAGCTCCTCCAACAAAGTTCTTGGGTCATTTGGTAAAATGTAAGAAGAAGGATTATGTAGATCCTGGTTTGTAAAACCACACTTGGCATTAGGAACGCTGCATTTAACACTTATTTAATTTTATGTTAAATTCTAAAAAGTAATTATATACAGAGTAGGACATCTCATCTTATTTATTTTTCCAAAATATTATTTAATATTATATTACAATTTTTTTCTTTTCATTTAGTGTTTAGTCTTATAGTCTGATAGTCTAATTAGGTTCATAGTTGGTTCACATTGTTAATAATAAACAAAAAATAGGAAAGGAATTTAGCTTAATATTTAATTTAAATAGCACATTAATTCAAAAGGTAGGGTTAAAGTAAGTTTTCTGAACCCAAACCCAAAGCATTTACAATTATTTTATACATTATATTCACAGAGTGAAATGAAACCTACACGAGCCCTTTATTACAGTTGTTATAAAACTAAATACACAGATAGATAAATAGATGGATAGATACTTTATTGATACCTTAATATATA
>JAOUQU010143096.1:0-15059 GCA_028566735.1 Ammoglanis amapaensis | reverse complement strand
ACTATTAATGATTAATGATATTCATCTATGTGAAGATGCTGATCATGTAAATGATTTCTCACAATAATTTTCAACAATGATTTAACAAGGCAGGAAACAAATAAATATCAATATGCAAAATATGCAGCTATTTTCGAACAGGCCCACGGGCGACTCATGAGGTCCTTTCGGGCGACCTGGTGCCTGCGGGCACCGCGTTGGTGACCCCTTCTATAGAGGTTTGCAAAAAGGGATATTACAGAAGAAATGACGCAGAATGTGCAACAACAGTATTCATATCTATTATGACCATCATACTAATTAAGAATACAAATTTTGGTAGACAAATGTCGAATCAAGGACATACAAAGGACAAACTAAATCTAATGCTTGAAGAGCTTCTACGACTATAGTTGACTTTAAGATCACAAAAGCCAGTCCGAGTGGATATCACTGTTGCCTCACATCAAAATGATTGTAGTGCAATCCAGGTCCTTTGTGTTAACTTTGTATACTCTCACCATGATTGTGTGAGTCTACTCTTGGAGCTCTATTTTCATCCCACAGTCCACATCCAAGTAACGATATGTAAAGTGAGGTTTGTTCATGCCTGTGTTCAGTATATAACCTCGTAAAATGATGAATCTTGTGTAATAAGTAATAATAAGACAGGTAATGTTTATTCTATATAAGTATAGGTGTCAGAATGGCTCGGTGGGTAACACTGCTGCTTCACATAAAAGATTTAAACTGATTATTTTTGTGTAACACGACGTCTAGATAAAATCCTAATAAATAACACAGATTTGCTTCAATTATTTATGCACATATTAAGTGTAATCTAATCAATGTAATCTAAACGTAGAGACCATAAGTGCATAGTTTAGAGACACAATCTGTACATGCTCAGTGTTCATTCAACAGCATTATTAGCGTCTGTACAGCACTGTTCTTCCCCTGTTAAAGCATGTTCAAACATTCCAGTACAATCTCGTCCATGCTTACTACAATCATCATCAGCTTAGCTACCGCTAAACCATTAAAAGAAGTTTCTAGCCACTTTTACGTCTTTCCACTCCTCTTCATTGCTTGACTGTCAGTCATTGAGAGTTATAGAGTATGCTTGAGTGCAATTCTGTGAAGTGTCTGGATTTTTTAATACAGTCTAAGTGTTACAACACTAAACTGGCACTGACTCCTACTCCTACTTAGAACATGGTTCAAACACCAGGTCAGTCATTTATCTTACGGAAAACTGAACAGTAGTGAACTTTTAACTCTTTGTGGATGAAACAGGCTGTTTTGGGGAGGCATGTTTGCCATGTACTGGACATATTGAACAATGGCTTGCTTTAAAACCACCAAAGACACAATGGTTCAAATAAATGCTTAACGCCTTGTGTCACCATAACTTACAGCAAGTGATGGAGCCGGATGGTGATGAGCTTTCAGAAGAGCTTTGTTGGCATTTAGAGTGTGTTTACAACGTCCATTACTCTACTGTAGTGTAAAAACCATGTTTTGGGTTTGATGACACTCAAAAATGAGTCACAGCACTACAATACAACAAAATATCCCAAAAATAGCATTCCATAGCATACAATAGAACAGCTGCTGTAAAAACAGTTTTATCTCTTCTTATGAGAATGTGCCAAAACAGTAGATGTATTTGAACAAACCATGAATAAGACTGGAACTCACTGGAATGTATTTTAGGCTTAAGTAAAGCAAATCCAAGCTTTCTTTTATTGTAAAATATACATTTGTATTCATTAAAGGCTCAAAAGATTTTAACATGTTAACCAGTTTTTGGAGGAATGAAATCGTGTGCCTTTTTACTGAGCTTATGGAACAATGAGCTGTACTGCTACGCATCCTGTTTCAAACTGTAGCCTAAATATATTTGAAATGACTTCAGTCATTATTCAACATTTATTGTTCTTCAAGATGCAAAAAGAATACACACCCCAAAAAAGCTTCACTTCACTTCATCAACTCAATAAAATCTGGGTCTAGTTGCAAATGAGTAAACGATAACATTAAACTGATGGCTGTACATAAACATTAAACATGAATAAAGTGCCAATGCAACCCAACTGAATCAATAGAACAAAAATGGTCTATATGCCTTTGGGATTTCACTTGTTTAACTAGATTTTTTTTATGCTGACTATTTAAAAAACATACAAAATAGTAAAACATTTTGGAATGTGGGGTGTTGAGGCCTAATAGCTGAAGTGTGATGACAGACCGGCAGGGTTTCCAGTGACCTTACCATCCAAAGATTCTGGATTGTCTCATACATTACTATCACACCTTCCATTCGCCCATGTAAGGACAAGAGACAGAGTGGTAAGACAAATGAACTGTTTTCAACAGCTACTTCCTATACTAATAACCCAAAGCACAGAACTGCATTACTCTTACTGCCGGCTGGATCCAAACATCCATTAGTCTGTTCCTGAGCTCTAAAACAGATCTCTGTATAGCAACAGTATAATGTATAATATATGTGCTCTTCAGATTGGTCTCTACCTTCAACTTAAATATATGTTTAAGCAGACATGTACTTTTAAATCAAAACCCTTTTTTTGATCAAACGTAACAGACTTAACAAATTATCATGAAACTTTGGTTCTGTTGTTTGTACAAATTCAGTGTAACAGCACAAACACAATTGTGAAATCATGGGAAGCCTTACTATCCAAAAATAGGAACTTAATTGGTTTATTCATTACCATCACAACTTCCATTCAACAGCATGTGAGGACAGGTAGCTAAGTGATGAGAAATGAATGTTGAACATTCATGAGCGTCAAAGTTTTCAGCAGCCACTTCTTATCCTAAACTCAGATAGAAATGCATTACTCCAACTGCTGGAGCAAAATGCAACGTGCAATCCATAACTGATCTTAATAGTTTTTGACATCTGAAAAGCTCAAGCTAAAGACTGAACAAAGCTGCAGTTTGCACAAAACTTGTGGTGAGTGAAGCACAAATGCTTTTCACGTGAATGGCCCCGAAAGGCATTGTTCATGTTGCCTTGGTCAAGTACAAAAAATATCACAAGAATTATGGTCAAAATATGGGTCACTTGAACTAGACCAAGCAGTGACATTACCATCCAAAGCCTCTCAACTGACTCATCCATTACTTTCACACTTTCTATTCACCCACACGTGAGAACATGTGGCCAAGTCGTGACAAATGAACTGTTTTCAGCAACTACTTTTTATCCTGAAAGCCCAAAACATAAAGCTGCAACACCCATTAGTCCATACCTGAACCTAACTGAACTTCAGCCTGAGGACATCCATTAATCTGAATCTAATAGCTTTTACTTTATATACACATATTACTAATTCATCTAATTTCCACACAGCATGTCTCATTATGTGGTATAGCTATCTGTAGGATTTCTTTCTTTGACTGGTGAAACGAAGTATGCAAGGTCACAACAAAAATCGTCTGCAAGCCCGGAGGAACGACAATCAACAAAGTACAGTACCAGATTGGACACAGCTTTTCAGACGATTGATCTTCTTGATTTAATCACTTTTCTACATCGCACACCACTGTAGATTATGCAAGGGTTATTTTACCAAGAAAGTAATGCATTGAATGGATCAGCCTCCACAAATCATAAGGCAAAGCGGTCAACAAGTTCTAGTGACCTCTGGAAATTCCCTGAAGTTGGAAAAATGTTCGATGTGGCTTTTTGTTTAAATAGATTGAGAGAATGGCAATAGCAAAGACAAATACAATGTGCAAAGCTGTCATCAAAACAGTATCTAAAATAAAGCATATTCTGGTTTAACATTTTTGTTTATTACATAATTGTTAATTACATACAAACCAGACTTTATAACATAGACAATGGTCTGGTAGTTATAGAACTGGGTTTGCAATCAGAAGATAGCTGGTTTGAATCCGAGAGTCGACAGGTCACAACTGAAGTGCCCTTGATCATGGTGCAGAATCTCTAGCTGCTGTATGTACTTGTCTATTTGTACTATTGGAGTTGCTAATTTCAGAACTGCCAGAGGAAACCCATGCATACTCATAGAAAACTTCACACAGAAAGGACCCTTCTTCTCAGTACACTAAAATACATTATCAGTAAAGATCATTATCATATTAGTGCCACACCCATCTATAAAATACCAATCTATGTATCATACCTTTATAATTATACCATCCATATCACAGTAACCAATTTCCTATTTAACAAGACATATTTTTTATAATCTTAAGGTCACATAACTTAAAACAATCATGAACTGAGCAGTGTAATGAGCACAACCCATGTGACAATCACAGCAACATGGTCGTTTACATTGTATGGTCACTTTAGGGCCTAAAGGTCAGACACATTAAACCGTGATTTCCGGCCATGCCCTACAGAGGAAGAGCTTTTGTGCTATAAAAGTTCCATTAAAAAGAACTTCAGCCATAAACCAATTCTGACCTATGAATGAAATTTACAAGTGTACACTATACAAACTCACAGAGGTGCTGCAATAATAGCATTAAAATTATTGGAGTCATTGCTACATTTTCTGCTTTCTTGACTGATATATTTTTCACCAAGACCCATATGCAAGACAAAAAAGCAAAGACCATAAAAATCTGTTCCAATAAACATTTATTAATAGCACAAAAGACTGAGATTCTGCATACCTTTACAGGCATAACCTAAAATACAATTGTTGCTATCTAATTTAAAGACATACATGATTAAAATATTTATAATACAAATTCCAGTTACATTACAGATTTTAAACAAAAAAGATTTACTTTAGTTTGAAACACCTAGGCTCAAAAACAACTGTATTGGCTTAAGAAGTCTGTTTAAATACAATAGTGAGTGTTCTTAGTGGGTCTCGCCTCAAAGCAAGAAGACGAATTGATTACCAGCTGTGTGGAGTTTTGCATTGAGTTGCATGTGTTTCCTCCCACAGTACAAAAACATGTCACTAGATAAACCAAAGATTCAGAATTGTCCTGTAGATACATAGCTCCCCATAGTGCTATGAGTTGGAGACAGACTTGGCGACCTACTTTGTAAAAGCATATTACATTATTCTGTGGAACAGTCTGGTCTACAACCGGCCCAAGAGTCGTATGCAACTTGAATAAAAGGAATGGGTTTACACAATCCGATCTACTTGACTAGAAAAAAGCAAATGCTATGACCCTTCACACTAATTAGAACAAAATTTGAGTTTTTAAAAATGTTAGTAATAATGTTCTGTGTTTACAATTTGATAAACTTGTCCAAATTGTGGTTAGCCATTTGAAGATTTGCTTAATCTTTCCACAGAGGTGATTCCCCTCAAAAAGATTGATGCTACTCATCATTTCACAAATATTGCAGCACTAGAATAATTTGTTTCTAATAGACGCCATTTTGATCACAGAACCAGGCAGGGGATTAAATATAAAGTATTATATGACAAACAAATCTAGATTAAAGCCTGTTTAATCTAGATGTCATGGCAGTTTACCAAGTTGAGGCCTACAACAATTGCTGGCTAATGGTTGTAATGGTTTATGAATGATCAGATCACAATAAGCGAAATCACTGAGAAACCAATTTCAGAAATGAATTTGCTTTAAATCTAAACTGCAACATTACTACATGTTAAAAGATAACATGCTGGCAAATTAAGCACACCAAATCCATGGGCACGGCATATAATATGGAATGTACTGTCCTGATGTTGAATCAATTCATCCACTATTTTGATACAGACTTGTGTCTGAGATGCTTTAACTTAACGTACCAGAAACTGTACATACAGACTCTCAGTGTATGGAATACATTAGCAATTTCAAATGAATGATACAGTACTGCAGACAATTTTAAAGCTGCATCATTAATTTTGTAGTATTCACCAGATAAATCATTTTATAGTGGCAGTCGCAGTCTGGTGGTTAGAGAGGTTCTCTAACCATTCGAAGAGTCAAAAGGTCACAACAAAAGTGCGTTTGAGTAAAGTGCCAAACCCTTGACGGCTCCCCTGGCACCGTGGCTAGGGCTGCCCACCGAGTCAGGCTTGTGTGTTCACTAGTGTCTACAGATATCTGTTTCATGGCACCAATTAGGTGAAATGCTAAGAAATTATTCCTAAGTATATAAAAAGACAGTGATGAGTTTTCTAAATTGAAAAAAAAGAGAGAAAGAAAGCACAAGCCCCAAATGTAATTCACTCGTGCTCCTCTAGAAAAGAGATGATTCCACAAAACATTAGAATTATTGTGAGACACTGTTAATAATGCTGTGTGTGTGTGTGTGGGGGGGCTAAGATTAGTAACCGTGTATTCAATTCTATTTAATTGCTGTATTGAGATATTAAAATGCTAATAACTGTTGAGTTCGGAAAGTGATGTTTTGTTAGCAAATAAAATTTGCTAAACCTTATAAATGCTTCATGAAAACACAATTTACACTGACAGCATATAAACATCTATAACATAGTAGATACAATATAGAACAAGTTTATAAAATCTTATCTCACACATTCGCTAAAACTTTTTTTGCTATAACGGACATGTTAACCCTGCCATCTAGTGGCCGTAATAATAATTAACTCTTCGAGACCGTTTGTTTAAGTAAATAATTAAGTTAATGCCTAGCTAATTAGCTAAACATTGGACTATAAAGTCAACACTTTTGTGGGTTTTATTTTGGCTATCTGAGTAACTTGTTTATTTTTTCAAAATATTAAAACCAAACCATTTTCATGTTAATATGGGTACTACAAGATTAGCATGGCCTTCATCTCCTTTATCTTTGTGTTAGGATTTTAAAGTCTTGTAATACACATTGGTTTTATCCATAACTAATCAAACCTAACCTTTATGTCGTGTATATTTTTGAAAATGTGGAAGGAACTGGAAACTGAAGCACGCGGAATAAACCTCTTGGATGATCAAACCCAGCAGCACCTTGTCGTGACCATGTTTTTGTGTTTTTACACAAGCTAAAGATCAAGCCACCTACCACCAAGTTGCCCGTGTTGGGCCCCTGGGTAAGGTCCTGAATACTCAATTGCTCAAAACGGTGTTTAAATATAATTGTAAGTCACTCTAGTTAAAAATGTCAGCTAAATGCTGAAAATGTAAATACAGTAGATTTAGGTTATTTTGCTATTTGCTCTAACTGTTGGCTTTAATATTAAGTTTATTGTTTCAGTATGACATATTGTGTGGTCTCTGACAACCTGTTATTATATAAATATCAAACCACTGTAATCAGACCACCACCACTTTCTGGACATAGTCAATAATTTATGTGAAGACACCCAGCTAATTAATATAATCATAGTGATTAGTACTTGAGCACTTCATACATACATTACGAATCCAATTTATTTTTTCCAATAACTTTTCCTAAGACATTATGACCCTGACACAGAAATGTAGTGTGAATTTATGTTTTCCCTCAACAAAGTTTAGAACTCGTGTGTTTTTGGAATAAAGTATTTAGGGTTAATATTCACTTTCCTTGTTGCCAAAATGACCCTTGTAGTTTCAGTTAAAAATGAAATGAAAACAAAAATACACAGAAAACCAAATCAACTGTAGAAAATGAATCAGTGTTTTACTTTAATAGTGCCATTGGTTTAGTGAATGCGCAGGTGCTGCTTGAACCACAGCGCTACATTCAGAAAGCAGTCGGACGCAGTTTCCACTTTTGAAAGAGAATGTCCATCACCATCAAACCACAAAAGCCTGGGAGACAAAAAGAGAGCAAAAGTGAGAAACTAGTGAGAGTAATGGGGAAAAAATAAATGGATCTAAATAGTGTTTACCTGACAGGTGAGTTCCTGCTCTTTAGGGCTTTGTAAAGCTCCAGGCCTTGGTAGGGTGGCACTCTCTTATCCTTCCCACCTAGCATGAGCAACACTGGAGTGCGGATCTAAAATGTATTGCATATAAACGAGCAGGTCGTTAAAATGACCAAGTGGTTCTTCAGGAGTTGCCCAAGACATAAACCCTACTGTAAAGCAACAAAAAAGTAATGCTATTCCAACAGACCATAAGGGTGGTTGAGAGTTTGATCACCTAAAACATTATGAAACCAATGAATGAACTGAAAAGTTGCCTGATGCATTTTTGGTGCATGAATAATCACTGACCATTCGAACAAATCACTAGGCTCTCAGTATAGGCTGACAGGACTTGAAAACAACTTATTATTATTGTTGTAATATGTGTTTTGCTCTTTGAGATGCAGTAGGGAACATTATTCAACAGCTTTGAAAAAAAAGAATAAATTACATGATAAGGATTTAAACCACCAACTGTTACATTTATAATCAGACCGGGAACGTTTTGCTATTTTTTCAAAACCCACTGGAAATCGTGGGTTTTAAAAATGGTGCGTAATAAATAGTTTGTATAAGTGTGTATAATAATGCATAATATAACAACACAAAGAAATTGAAGCAGAAATTCTTGACATTTCCATTATTTATTAAACAATTGTATCCAAAGTGACTTATAATTATGACTGAACACAATTTTGAGCAATTGAGGGGTTTAAAGCAGCAACTGGTTACTGATCCTATACTTCAACAAGGGCCTAAATCACTTTTACAAGTGAAATACCATCTCATTTGTTTTAATCAAATTCATTATCTACTTGATATTGTGGTGCTCTTGGGGCCCCTTAGTGGCAGCAATCTTTGGTCTGCTCAGCCTTTATCAATCAACTTTTTTACTGCTTTTTTATTTAAACATGACAAAGTGTGAAAATAAATAGGAAAGATAATGCTTATTTTTTCACTAACTTTTCTTATGTACCAATCTATTAATTTCCCATTCATTACCCTCAACTGCTCTGACACCAACTTCCAGACAAGTTTGGATATGCGAAGAGAAACATTTCATTGTACTGTACTATAAATCTGTATATGTGTAATGATAAATACAATTGAATTTGATCATGTTTATACCTTTGCTGCATGTACTATAGGTGATTTCTCCAGCATGGAGGTCAGAGCTTCTGGAGTTGGTAGCTGGTCAAACCAGTAATCCAGACCAATAGAGGAGTATCTCCTGTACACAGAAATGCAAATCACATTACCATTGTTGTTATAGATAAAGCCAGCTTCAACATTATATACTGATAACACAGACCACAGAGACTTATGATTAAATGTTTGCGTATTTGACTATCAAAATAATATCCTTTCAGCAACGACCTCTGAACAGTTAACTAGAACAATCTCAAACAAGATTTATTATTAAGGGATTACCAGTCAGTGATGTCACTGGTCCCAAGCAATGTGGCCGCGTTGATGACAGGGTTCCGTGCTGCGCATGCTTTGTAGAAATCTGGATACTGACCAATCAGATGACAGGCGAGAAATCCTCCGTGAGACCCACCCATTACAGCTATTCTATCAGGATCAATGCATTCGTCATTCTGTAAAACATGCAGCACGGCCCTCTAGATGGAGAAGCAGATTTTGGGAAACAGACAACATTAAACCCATGACCAAAAGCAATGTAGCTGCCAAATAAATTAAGCTAATAATTACGAGTTTCGACTTAAACCAAAGGCAGGAACAAAAGAACTGTAAAATCAAAGGTGCATTCATGTACAAACCTGAACATCTTTAACATCCTGACTGCCGATGTTTTCAAGAAGAGAATTAATACTGTCTTGACCGAAACCAAGGGAACCTCTATAGTTTACTATAAACACATGACATACTTCCTTAAGTCGTTTATTTGTAGACTTTAAAGTACAGTGAGACACTGGGTTATGAACATTTTAGATTAGAAATGTCACACAACTGAAACATGTAAAGTCATGGACAAGTGGGAATAGTTTTGTGAGGCAAAGAAATAGGGTTGCACCGGATAGTACATTTTTAATTTCCATCCGGAACCGGATGGGACCAGATAGCTTGAAGTTGGTCGGATATCCGGCAAACCGTAACCGGATATCCGGTGCAACCCTAGAAAGAAGTGAGTTTTTCTCTAATGTAAATAGACTATTTAGGTTTTCTTTGTATAAACATGTATAAAGGTGAATTTATTTGCAAATTCAGGCATTAAGAACCGTAACAACTAAGGATTTATACAGTAATTATGCTTAAAGCTTTCCGTTCCAATTACTTATGTAGCTGACTTTGTAAGGACTATAGCAGCAAAAAACACATGCCATTTAAACTCAGTCTCTGACTGCGAGCTGTGTTTTTTCAATGTTTACTTCCTATTTTGTAAAATGAGTATAGTATGGTTTATGAAATTGGTATTGAAAATTGATGTCAAAATCAAATTCAAATTTAATTTAATTTGTGAAATGCTTCTCTTCGCATATCCCAACTTGTCTGGAAGTTGGGGTCAGAGCGCAGGGTCAGCCAATGTACAGCGCCCCTGGAGCAGACAGGGTTCAAGGACCCAGCAGTGTAGCGGAGTGTAGCAGAGCCTGGATTTGAACCCCCAACCTTTGGGTCCCCAACCTTTGGGTACGCTCTACCCACTAGGTTACACCTGATGTGACATGATTATTATTTATTATTACAATAATGACCACCATAAAGTGCACGGTAGATGTACTTATAACATAAAATTAATTAAGTTATAAAGTAAAGGGGAGTTGGATTAGTGATGGGACGGACTGTGCTGAGGATTCTGAGCATTTGGCGATACATTTAGAAATTCTTTTAGAATAGAATACATTATTAATCTCAGAGGAAAAATGCAGACATTTTATAATTGCTTCTCTTTTCTGAACCAAATAGATAAAAATCACTGGTATCTGGCAGTCACATCAAAAATGTGTGAATTTTCTATTTACATTATTTAACATGGGAAAACTTGATTATATACAAATAGATTTGGTTCTGCAGGGTTGTTCATAAGTCAAAATCTTTTTAAGTCAAGGTTCCACTGTACTGGATACTTCTTTCACTTTCAAGACAGACAAATAAAAGCATTTGACTTACCCAAAAGCACAGCAAAACCTAGTTTGGTTAAAGCTGTTGCAGTAACATTCCATTCAGCAGCAAATTGAGAATGAGGCCCACCTTCAAACACCCGAAACAAAATCATGATTCAAAAACTTGCACATCGCTATCAGAGTGCGAGAGTTTTATAATATTTGAACCCACCATGTATGAACACGACCAGAGGAAACTTCACAGCCCTTGAAGAACTTGAAGGTTTTAACATCACTGCCCCAAAATTCAAACCAGCTACAACCCATATAAAAAAAACGACATCAAAGTTTTATTTTTCTAATAAGTAGGACATTTATTTGCATGTTTAAATGTTACTCACAGAACTGGTGGTTTTCTTCTTCAGACGGGGGTGTGATAATCAGGGACTGCCAGTCAAAACATTCACAAACATCAGATCCTCCCAGCTGAACCCACGGTGTGCGCTTTCCATCAGTGACAAAAGCTACTTTCTGCACAATATAAATCTAATGTTAGATCAGACATCACATTAGTAGTAACACATTATCTACCTGTTAAATACTTTTACTGTTTAATTTGTTTTCTGAAGAAACACGAAATGAAAAAGTAAATAGATAAGAGCATCTGTTAAATGTCGGAGATTGTATATAAAAGTATTGTATATAAAATCTTAAATAGATGGAAACAATTACATGAATTAAGCACATATAATTTTGTCCAAATTGAAATAACTTATTCAAAGTGAGCATCCATATCAGATGTAACAAAATTGTGGATACAAAAATGATACAAGTTAATAAATAATAATAAAACATTATTTATCCAAGGGTGGTACTAATCAATCAGTAGTACTGATAACAATGGTTTACCACTTAGAAGGCCACCTACTATGTACAATGCATGCCATACATATATACATTCTTTTTCTTATCATGTAGTGTTCTTTAATTGTTTTAACCCAGTGTGGTCTGGGTGTTGATATTAGATACAGCACTTTGGTCAACTCAGACTGTTTGAAGGTGCTTTATAAATAAATTCTTACTTACACAAATTTACAGGCAAATACTTACACGCATTGTGTGTGTGTGTGTGTGTGTGTGTGTGTGCGTGCGTGCGTGCGCGTGTGTGTGTACCAGTCTAGGTGGGTGATTCGGAGAGGAGCATGACACAACCATCAGGTCTTTCTGCACTGTTAACAGCTTAATGCTCCCAAACACTTCTGCTAAGAACACAAACAACTTCAAAAAAACACACAATAGCATCTGAAACGCCTCGTTCTTCACAAGCAAATTAATTAACTGAATTGACAAGCTAAATTGTTGTTGTTTGATGCTTAACACCAAAATCCATAGTGCATTATGACGAGTTGATATCTTATAAAACATCATATAGCATAGTAAAGTTCTAGTTTAGTCATGAACCTAAGCAGCTGATGTGCGGGTACTAAAACGAAAATTATTCTCAGTAGCTGGACTATAGTACTTTGTTCTGATAGTGTTCATCCTTTCCCAAGAATACAGATTGTGTTTTACTGAAACCCTTGATGAACATAGCAAGCTAGCAATTGCTCTCCTGTATGTATGGGTCTGTTTGGTTTGTCCTATGTGACATCTAATGTATGTCCTGCACATTGTTCCTCCCTGGGTATTTATTTTTTATTCATTTCTATGCAACGATGGATCTTAAAGTGTAAGTAAGATGAATTAGAATCCTCTCTCTGTCGGAAACTTAGTTCAGACACTAGGCCATGACGAATTCAGTCTCACACCCTTGTTTAAAACAATTTTCTCTGGCCAATAAAAGTCTTCTTCTATAACATCTTTTAAGGTTGGAGGATACACAGCAGGGAATTTGAGACCATTCCTCTGCACTGTGTTCTCGGTCTTTTCTTGTCCATTTTCTTCTTTAACGTACCCCAGATTTTATATGTACCCCATGGTGTTTAGATCAGGAGAATGTGATGGTCATTGCAAAGCTTGATTTCAAGTTTAGTAAAAAAATGCTTAGTGTTATTCTAATTTATTTTTTCTGACAAGCTTGGACATGTTCCAGTCTCAGATCTGAGTATTGTTTACACTACATGATGTGACAGGAAAGGCTTAGTTGTTAAAGTACTAAGCTAGAAGTCAGAAAATCGATGGTTCAAGCCAAGGATACCACCAAGTTGCAACTGTTGGGCCCCGGTGCAAGGCGTCAGCTAAATACTGAAACAGTAAATATGAAAATACTGAATATGAAAAAAATATGTAATAAACCACCGGCTACATCAAGCCATCTATTGTATTACTGCAGATGTTGATGTATGTAGATGTCCCAAGTAGCTTATGAACAGGCATATCAAATATGGATCCAAAAACACAAGCAGTCACTTACACACAAGCCACACACAAGCCACACACACACACACACACACACACACACACACACACACACACACACACACACACACACACACACACACACACACACTACCTGCACTGTCATCATATATAGCTGCTACTCTTCTTGTTCTTCTCTCCACTGAGAACACCATCTACAAAAAGAAAGCAAGTATTTCTACAATACTGCTAAGGAAACATTTTATTCTTTCTTTATTAGAGAAACTTCAAAAATATGTAAATAAAATAAATCTACAATATATATTTAACTAATCTCTCTACCTCCCTATACATCTATTATTGACATTTTTTGAATTATTTAAATAAACAAAATTTGTAACTAAATACATTTGTCTGTAAAGTGTGTGTGCATTAAATAACTGTATGGTTTATGGCTCTTTACTAAATGGATGTCAAAAACACATACACTAAATTCCAGTAAGCATCCTTCCTAAAGGTTTGTGTGTTTGGGTGATTCAATAGTGCTATTAAAATCCTTGTGTCTTAAAGATCATTTAAAAAATGCCACCATTGTGCTGTAACAAAAATGATAGGTAGCCATTGCTTAAATGCTCTTTCAGCATTTCCTTTGCTGAATTTGTTTTGCTAAACTATATTTAGAGATCTAAACAGAGAAATCAGAAAAGAGAACTAGTCTGCACACTTGTAGCTGGACAGAGCATGCATCAACATTTTACATGATAGAACAGGGAGAATAAACTCCATAAACATGATGCATAGCAAAGGCAGAGCAATACTGTGACAAGAAAGAACAACAATATAAATACAAAACAACAGGTAGCTAAAATAAGAGAACAAAATAAGCAAAATAAACCAAATTAAATTTGCAAGCCACAGCCGAGAGAACAAAGATGACATCAGAGCAAATAGAGAACAAGGAAGAACAACTGAGCTACCACAGCAACTGTTACTTATTTAAGACGTGAGTTACCTTTCTGTTTTCACAGGAACTGCTAAAGAAGATTTGTTCACTGTTTGCCGACCAGCAATGTTGCGGTAGAGATTCATACACACCCGCAAAGTGACCTACAACAACAGTGCATCTCAAGCGGATAAAAAAAGAACTGAAATAACAATGCGACAAAAACATATGTAAATCATAAAACAAATGTAAATCAGATCCAGTAGAGTTTTCCGTATAAAACTAGTTCCTCATTGCTAAAGAAGAGTCGTTTTTACAAAGCTGGGTAATGCACATGTATAAGAAACTTTATAACAAAAAATAGCTTCAAGCATCCCCTTACACACTTTAGATATATAAGAAGTAGTTACCTTTTACTGCTCTCCTGACAACATCCACTAATACTGAGGAAGTCTTGTTCAGCATATCATACTAAAAGAGAGAGAAAATATGAGAACATGATAAATAATATGAGCCGTAAATATAAAGATCCTAGTGCCTTGGAATATTAACCAATATCTTGATGTTAAATTTAAAAAAGTGTATTTTATATTCGAGGGGAAAATATAAAATATCTTGTATATTCTATATCTTCTTTCTGCTGTGATGGCCCAAAAGAAAACAACATGTGAGTATACACATAATAGGGATGCTTGAAGATGTTGGGAGATGTTCCAAATACACAAAAAAATACATCACAAATGTATAGGGCTGACCGCAATTAATCGATTATTCGTTGGTCGACCGAAAAAATTACTAGTCAGCCAAATTCCATTGGTCGACTAGTCGCAGGAAAGAAAAACGCTGCGTTTCGTCAAAGGACTTCTGGGACTTTTAATT
>JAOUQU010142889.1:0-15062 GCA_028566735.1 Ammoglanis amapaensis | reverse complement strand
TCATTGTAACCCCCCCCAATAAAAGGACATCATTTCAGCATAACCCCCCCAATGTTAGACCTAAAGTTACGCCCTTGACTCCGGGTACTCCGGTTTTCTCCCACCATCCAAGAAACATGCAGTCAAGGCAAATTGACCATGAGACCAAATTGTCCATGAGTGTGTTTGAAACTAATGAATGAATGGACGTTTCCTGTCATGGATGTGACCCGGGGATTTAAAATACGACGTTAAAATGTTGAATAAATAAATTCTATATTTTTAGGCTCGAAATGCTTAACAGAAGTTTATTTTAACTTCTTCACTGCGTCAGATTTTCACCACACGGAGTTAAACTTCCTATATCCTGTTTAACGTTTGTAGTAAGAAGTGTTATATCGCGCTGTGACCGCCAGAGGGCAGCACTAAGTTGTGTACTTTTGAAATCGAGAGCCGTTACCGTCCCATCTGCGTGCTTACCCACAATCCCCCTCTTAGTTGGGTCAATTTTTTGAATATTTTAATGGAATCAATCCTGTAATCAATCTAATCAGGCATTAATATGGTTACCGTGTCGTGCCCGCATAAATGTAGCAGCTTTAGCAGTGTTGCTAAATTTATAAAAATAATAAAAAGTTTCCCCAAATAAAAAATATCCCGCCAACAGGGCATTTATGTTTGTCCACTAAAACGTCCACTTATAAAAGATGAGTGCAACAATTACTTTTGTATCTAGCAAATGGGGGTTAGGAGGAAGCATGACAATGGCTTTAGTGATGAGAACTGCTTGTTTCTGTGTAGTTTGCATGTTCTCCTCATGTCTCGGTCATAAGTCATGAGCTAAAGCTAAAAAATAATAATAATAACAAATCTAACACATTGCTGATGAGTATATGTGTGTCGCCATTGTTTAAATAAAACTAATCTTAAAACGGTTTTGTTTTGGAACCTTTCTGCTTGATTTTAATGCTTATCGGATGCTTTCGGTGTGACTCAGGAACCATTTAGTCTGACTAATAATACAAAACAGCACAAAACTGTAACGACACTGTCATATCTGTGTCTCGTTAACAATGGAACATGTTCAGGTCCCAGTTAAACTGGACGCTTTTGTCCCATTAAGGACCTCCTGGGCCTGTTTGTTGCATTGCGGCTTTTGTTGCGTCCCGCTCCCTGACACACACTAACACCTCCTTTCATTAGCAACCTATAAACCGTGTCCCGACAAAAGAAGCGTGGTGGTTGTGTGGACAGATTTGATGTCCGAGCTTTTATTCTCCACCCCTCCTTCTCTTCTTCTGCCATATGTACAAGCGTTGGGTCTCCACGACACAATGGGAGGGTGATGCGTCATGATGCTAGTCTCTTTTATTTACACCCCAACCTAATCTCCACCTGAACAGCTTTCAGGACCTAATGTAGTTTGATGGTCTGGGCAACTTATTACTTATTGGTGGAATAAATGGAGCGCCTGGAGGGGTGGGGTGGGGTGGCTAAGGCAGTTAAATCCACTCCATCTTGACTCTTAGGAATAAATATCCTTACTGCTGTCATTGCCAAATATAAAAGCTAAGAAATCATTACTGGAGCCCCTTTTTAATTATGTAACGATGCTTCCTACTTAGAGGCGACAGTTTTGGGAAGGCCGATCACAAGTTAGGTCTATAAAGAAAAGGCCAGACGCGTAATAAACACTTGAGATGAATTGGAATAAAAACATTTCATTTGCCTTATCGTCTTCTAAGAAGTGTGGACTGTTGTAGTTTAAGCAAGTCCATCTTTTTGCAATGGGATGTCCAACAAACTACAAACTGTCATTTATGTCTCTAATACAGTAATACCATAAATAAATAGGTTTTTATAGTTCGGTAATGGACAGATTCACTATAATAGTACATCAGTACTTTAGTTCACAGTTCCAGTCTATCAAATTTAAAGTTGTCCAAGAATGCTGATGAGAATTTGCCAGCTGAAATAATTGCACCCCTCATGGCTGACCTGTCTGGGTGTTAAGGGTTGCCAGGTGACAACCCTTAGGATGGTTTACGTGACGTAAACATAAGATTTAAGTGTTTAATTCTAATTCCATTAGGGTGTGAATGGGATGTCTGTAGCACGAACACTGGCGCATGTTAAAGTAGCAGAAGCAGAACAGCACGCGTCCACATACTTTTGACCACTTAACTCTATCTAAGGCTGGCCTGGTGGCTGGCATGGTGGCAAACCTAGTAGCGCTGTCGCACCATCTTACAGCAAGAAGGTCCTGCAACATTCACGTCACGCCTTACAATTACATTAGAACATCTTTTTTTTGAGCAATGGAGGGTCTTGCTCAGGAGACCAACGGTGGTAGTAGTGGGACTCAGTTGACTCAGTGGGGATCCAGTACCCTAGCTACTAAGACATCACTTCTCATCGAACGTTTCACAAACGTTCTGTAAAGGTTGTCCTAATGTAATTAGCAAACATACTCACTGTAACGTCAGGAGAACGTCCTAGAAACGTTACATGACCTTGATCAAAGTGAAACGACTAAAGGGGAGGGGGACCGGAGCTCTGGGGGTAAACATCCAGACTGTCCCAGTGCGCGCACACACACACACACACACCTGGGAGTGACACCCATGGACCTGCCCACACTCGCTGGAGGGGAGATGAACGGTCCTCCTCCTCCTCTCATCACTTCTCTCGGCTCCTCCGCACCGACGTGTCGCTTCTCGGGAGGTTCTCAGGAGGTTCTCGGGAGGTTCTCGGGAGGTTCTCGGGAGGTTCTCAGGAGGTTCTCGGGGTTCGAATCATGAGTCAGGTGGAGGACTTTTGTTTCCGAGCACGCAGGATGGAGATGGACGAGGATTTTTATCCGTTCGGTGATGGAACTGAACTGACTCTGGCGGCGCATCTCGGGAACGCACTTCTGATGGAGAACCGCCAACTACAGGAGGAGAAAAACCACTTACACCAACAATACAGCGAACAAACCGAGGTTAGAATAACACGTACAAGACTTTTACTACACATTAAAGTGTTGTTGTTGTTGTTGTTGTTGTTATTGTTGTTGCACCTGCTGTCACTGTTTCCGAAATGTTGTTTAAATCTTTTGTTACATGATAAACACGTGATTCTATTATTTCTTGGTTCTAAAACTCAGATTATAATTCTAAATAAGTCTAAATAAGATTATAAATTTAACAAAGATTATAATTCTAAATAATTCTAAGATTATAATTCTAAATAAGTCTAAATAAAGATTATACGTCTAACTAAGATTATAATTCTAAATAAGTCTAAATAAGATTATAATTCTAAATAAGTCTAAATAAGATTATAATTCTAAATAAGTCTAAATAAGATTATAATTCTATGATATAATTCTATTTGAATAGCCATGATTACCCTAGTGTATAAAGAGAGAAATGATGTGCCCTAACACGCACGCACGCACACACGCACGCACGCACGCACACACACACACACACACACACACACAGATAGATAGATACTCATGAAGAGAGAGAGAGAGCTGTGTGTGTGTGTGTGTGTGTGTGTGTGTGTGTGTGTGTGTGTGTGTGTGTGTGTGTGTTCAGAACCCAATCATCCATATATTTATATATATATATATGTGTGGTTAATAGAGATTTTAGAGGCCGTGTGTGTGTGTGTGTGTGTGTGTGTGTGTGTGTGTGTGTGTTGTTTATTTATTAATTTATTTACATTTCTAATTAACACCCATGCATTCCTTCCTTACACGAGTCACATCAAACACAGTTCATCTTCAGTTTGCCTTACCTGCATGTTTGTGGACTGTGGGAGGAAACCGGAGCGCCCGGAGTAAACCCGCACAAGCACGGGGAGAACATGTAAACTCTGCACAGAAAGCGGTTCATTTGGACCTTGTTTTGAGTCGCACTGCCAGCATGTCCAACAGGTCAGTGGTCAGGTGTCAAGATAGTGGGTGTAATAATGCGGCCGTTATTTTACCCCTGGTGTGAGAAAGCAGGAAGCGCATGAGTGTTACTGCGCGGTCGCACCGGTGAAACTTGGACAGGGGCGACATTTAAAAATGACATTTTTAATAACCGAATAAATCCACGTTCATTGAACCCTGTTTCTCAGGCCTTTTCATTCTTTCCCTCGAGAACATCACGTGTATTAAACTTCGAATGCATTAAAACATTTCTGAATGAGTTCTTTTTTTAAGCCAAAAACTTGAAATGCATTGAGCTGAAAGTTTAATTCCAGTCTTCTGACAATTATCGAATGGCTTAAGTAAAAAATAAACAGCTAAGTGTAGGAAAGAATGCAGATTGCCACCATTATTTTCAGAAAATCGCTAGCATGCCATACTTACACATGTTAACCCAGCCAGGGGTGTCCAAACTTTGTACAAAGAGGACCAGATTTGGTGAGGTGAGAATAATAATTAACATGAAACTATTTTATAAAATAATTGTTATTGTTTAAAAAGATCTTGAATTAAACACTAAACTCGTTATTTCATTCAAAGAACCTTTTTAGTGAATTTATACGCTTACATTCTTGAACTGTGGATCTTCTACTGCCATCTTGTGGTGAGATATAGAATTGCGGGTTTTTTGTATGTGTGCATATTATATTGTGGTCAACAGTGCTGATGGGTCGCATGTTATTGATGTTGATGTCATGGGATGCGTCGGAGCACACATCCCAAGATGGGACAGTCCAGGTTCTACTGTTTTGCAGTTGGCATGTTGGCATGTTGTTCTGTCTCTATGTGGGTTTACTCCAGGTGCTCCTGTTTCCTTACACGGTCTAAAAGATGTAGTAGCCGTTTTCTGTCATTTACCGTCGTTTTCTCCCCGATTCTCTTGTACAGGAGCTGGAGCAGAGCCGGCACGAGCTGCGATTAAAGCTGCAGGTGTGCCAGGCTCAGTGGGAGAGCCAGGTGAGCGAACTAGAGCGGGACGTCCGGGCGTCCAACGCCCACGTAGAGCGACTGACGCACACCCTGACCGAGACAGAGAGAGAGAAGAGCCGGAACGAACAGCAGCACCACGAGATCGTTCGGCAGCTTCGGGAACAGCTTCAGATGGTGAGTGCTTGGCTCCAACAATCCATAAAATAACTGACATGAATCACAATCACCACAATCAAGACTTTAGACAAGATCAGATGATTAGAACCCGACCTTACGACACCAGTCCCTCTTCCCTGACCTGCGCCAATTTGTCCAAAACCTTAAGCACTATGCCGTGGTTTATATACGTCTTATATAAAAGAGATTTTAAACATATTGGACTCTAGAAGACACTTGAAGGGGAAGAAGATTTTCATGTGATGATGTGAAAGCCACAAAGGATCATTATCAGTGAATCGACTCACGAATCGATCATTTGCTGAAGGCATTAAAATGCATGGCAAAGGATGCTGAATAGAGATTTATTCATAGTAATATCTTATCTACAAACCCCAGGACTCGATCATATCCGACTTTAACGCCGCCTTTTCTGCGTTTTTTGATGACCTCAGCTTCATTTTTGCACGTCTTGAAATGACTCAACCTGCCGTCACATTGATGACACGATTACAGTCCTAAATATAGCCCAAAAAATGCCCTTGTGTCAGATCTTACAGCAAACGTACGGGTTATATTTCTGTCCTACAAACCCTTACATTGAACATACGGGTTTAATTTCTGTCCTACAAACCCTTACAGTGAACATACGGGTTTTATTTCTGTCCTACAAACCCTTACAGCAAACGTACAGATTTTATTTCTGTCCTACAAACCCTTACAGCCGACGAATGGGTTTAATTTCTGTCCTACAAACCCTTACAGCCGACGAATGGGTTTAATTTCTGTCCTACAAACCCTTACCGTGAACGTACAGGTTTTATTTCTGTCCTACAAACCCTTACAGCAAACGTACAGGTTTTATTTCTGTCCCACAAACCCACAACGTCAGTCCCAGCTGCTGACGTGCTGATATAACGGTGGATAATTGATAAGGAACGGCCTTGAGGTAACGTACCAAAACAAACTCGATAAGCACAAATTCTAATGCTATATTTAAATATGGTTGAATTGTAATGAATGATAAATGATACTAGACATGATCTATAATCCTCCAGTGGGTCCACTAGACCCACTGTCATGTGTCAAAGGGTCGTTTTCCAGATCCAGTTCAAAGCTGTCTTATTGTTTAGACCCATTTGAGACCACATGATGTTTGATGTGCTCTTGGGTTTGATGTTAGTCTGGATCACTTTACTGTGTAGTTCCGTTGCTCTTCTGTTTCCTGCTTCCTTCCTGAGTTGGAGATCATTAGTCGAGCATGTGAACCGGACAGTGAAACAATCCAGGAACATCGACGGCACGCATTAATAGTAAAAACAGCAAGGACATAAAAGCCACCAGGCATGGGACCACTGACTGGGACAGAAGAACGACACTGATGGTGGTAAATTTTACGCAGAAAGTGAACATTTTATCCTCAGTTGATGTCGGAAGCAGGAAAAAACTGCATTCGTAACATAGCTTGTGTCCGTTTGAACATGTTCCTCAGTTCTTGCTGGTTTCTCTGTCACCAACGTTGATGAGTTCCTCCATAGCATGAAGACAAGTCTGGAGAGTTTATGAAGTTTCATGGTAATCCTTGGAACGGTTGAGGTCAAATAACTCTTTGTTTATGTACAGTACCAGTCAACACATCTTCTCCTCCACTTCGGCTTCACGAGGAGCCACCAAGAACGTTCTCGAAGGAGTTCCAAGAGGTGCTGAGAACTTGTCAGGTGCTCTGTGGTCCAACTCATCCCAAACCATCTCAGTTAATGTCTGGTCAGAGAATGAGTGAGGTCAGGTGACCTAGCCCAGCACTCCATGACCCTCTTTCTTGGTCCGATAGGTCTTACATTGAGCGAGAAGTTATGGACAAACGTTTGACTGCTCTTGACTTTCCGCTTGTAATCTAATCTCATCGCACGTAGCCCGAGATCAGACCGAGGTCAGGTGTTGCACATTAACTCCGGAAGCTTCGTCGACGTCCTGACAGCTCTGTTCGAACTAATAAGAACGCCAGATCTGTTTTATGATGCGTCACTGAATAGTAAATGAGACGAATGCCAAGACAGCAACCTTGTGACATCATTGTCATACTTCAGACTTGGTGTAATGTCTAACCCGGGCTGCGCCACAACGTTCAGGGGAGTTCAGGGGAGGAAAGATCACATGATCATAAGGAACTATCAACCCATCTCCTGTTTTGAGGAGAAGGAAATAGCTCAGTCAGCGAGCTACTTCCATTATGAATGGCTCGCTGCTTTTGAGCGGAGCCGATGACTTCCAGAGCGACCAGAATCAGGGTTCAGATATTACGGCTAAGGAATACCGTCTGAGTCCAGGATCATCCGTGGTAAGTTTGCAGTATTTTGTGGCAATTTCTGGTTTGGACAAGCCTGCGGACTGTTTATCTGGGCTATAAATGTGAAGGAGGGTGGTGATACGGAGCTAGACGGTGGAGGAGATCCCAGATATCAGTGCGTTGTACTGAAAATGTGATTGGTAACCAAAATCTAGGCATGCCAGGAATGTAGACTTGTGCAAGTCTATGGAAAGGAAAATAAATGATGTCAATTCTAATGGAAATCTACAAAACAGACACGGAATCAAGTTCTCAAACCCTCAGTAAGCAACGTCACTGACCACCAGGGCTGGGCTGAGTGACCACAGGATTGGCTTGGTGTTCCATATAGCATCTCTCTAGGCGGCACGGTGGCTGAGTGGTTATAACACTGTCGCCTCACAGCAAGAAGTCCCGGGTTCGATCACCCGGGTCGGGCTGGGGACTTTCTGTGTGGAGTTTGTGTGGGTTTCCTCCGGCTACTCTGGTTTCCTCCCACAGTCCAAAAGCATGCACTAGGTTGATCGGAAATGTGAAATTTGTCCAGTAGTCTCACAAGTTCCCACCACTTACTGCTGGTTGTCGTCAGGAAGGCCATCCGGACGGAAAACTCTGCTCCAAACATTAACGTCCCACCCCAGGAACTGGGAAAATGCACGATAAACGAATAGATAGAGAGAGATATAGCAGCTCTCTCCCATGGCTGATGCGTTTCCAAGCTCTGCTGGTCGATTGATTATGCAAGCACGGCGACATTGATTAGGGTGTGTCTGTTCATTGTTGGGTGGAGTTAGCATCCTCGTCTTTGATTTTTAATGGGAAAGAGTTCGGAACTACAACCGGACTCCAGCTTTCTGTGTCAACAAGTAGTTAAAAAGGGATATTATGGAGTTGGCGTTTGGAAATTAGTTTATATTGTAATGAGACTAATGAGCACTTGTGAAGAACGAACTTGACCTTTTATTGAACAACAAGGTCAAAGGTTGTGTGCACAAATCCTTCACTTCTTATTATTATACATAATTTCTGACTAGTTTACCAAGCTTACGGTCTGGTGACCATACCGTCTCTTGGCCATCAAGAGTCATATAAAGCGCTGCTGTTCCATTGTGAGTGTGTCGCGATGCACAGTGTTGAGTCCATGACCCCTTGTCAAAACCACTGGCAACCCCGACTGTGCCCGATGTGGCATGATGATGTCACGCCCAGGACAAAGACGGGTTGGACTTTGATTCTTCGTCAAGCGTGGCTGATGGGAACTGACGTGAGTGGATACGGACCACTGAATCTGGACCCCCGGTGTTGACAAGCGCACAAAACGCTCTTTCTTTGCCTCCAGTAATATTGTTGGATGGGGTTTTTTTTTGGTAGGGGTTCCTTTCAGTCCAGGGGTGTCCAAACTTTTTGCAAAGAGGGCCCGATTTGGTGAGGTAAGAACGTGACTTTCGGGGGCTTTGTACACAAAATAAAACTTCTCCGATTTATTTATTACGAAATAGAATAGAAAAGTTTTTTTATGTTTAAAAAGTTTATTCATTTACAGAGAACATACCAAACCTCCTGTATTGTTAGTTTTTTTTAAATAAAGAATATTTTTTATTTAATATCTTTATTTTGTTTAAAGAACTCTTAAGCAAATTATGCGATTACTTTCTTTAACTGTGTATCGTCTACTGCCATCTTGTGGTGAGATATGAAATAGCATTTGTGTATGTGTGCTTATTATAATGCAATCGTGTTATTGATGTTATGACAGAGGTGACCACGAGCCACATTTGGCCCCCGGGCCGAAACTTTGAACACGCCTGCTTTAGCTTCTTTTTAGTACATTGTTCTGTGACCTGCTTTTTTAGAGTCGCTTCATCACTTTAAATAAAGACTTCAAGGTTGTTGATTGCTTTGGAAAGGTGGGTAGTAAGAAAATAGGGGGTTAATAAGCGGGTGGGGGTGCGATACCTGCCACAGCTTTTAACTCTCAAAGCACCATTAAATGAGCGTCTTCTTAAAGGCCTAAAACGTATGATTGTGTTTATTATTATTGTTTTTGTAGGCCGTGGATGTGGAGAGAACTCTTACGGCCGAGCTTAAGAGCCTAAAGCAGGACTTCAGTGAGCGAGACCGATCGAAACCGCAGGATGAGGAACTGCTCAGCGCTCTTACGGAGCAGGTAATTTCCTCTGCAGCTCTTGTCGGGTGTCCCCGGACCACAGTGGTCAGTAGCTATTAAAAATATTGTGAAAAAAGGGAATGACAGGGTCAGGCCAAGGTGGGGAATCATAGTCACAGTGGTGTAAAATATTTGCTCACCTGCCTTGACTCACATATGAGCTTAAGTCAAGTCCCTTTATTAATCTATAAGGTTTAATATGGCATCAACGTTGGTTCCACCGTTTGCACCTAGAACAGCTTTGTTCAGGAGTGTGTTTATGGGGATTCTTGACCGTTCTTGGATGCAGAAGTGCTAACACATTTGACAATATAGTGTAATAAGAAGGTGGTCATAATGTTATGCCTGATCCGTGTATGTGTATGTATCATTATATCTTACAGGTCGCCCGGTTAACCCAGCGTGAGCAGACACTGGCACGGCGCTTGGAGGCTGTTTGTGGGGAGAACACAGAGCTTAAAGACAATCTGTCCTCGCTATGTGCTCGACTGGCACAGCAAGAGCGGCAGAGTCACACACAGACGCAACAGGTACGTTTCACACACAGAGACTTTCCATGGCAACAAGCATCCCCAGCATCTCCTTCTTACGTCACTGATCGCACGACATGTAAATGTTCCGGTATCTTCCGGCACATCGAAGAAGTGCTCAACACTCCCTTTAAAACTCACTTTACTGGAACACTTTAATGTACCGTTCCTTCTGTCCTTCAGCTGGTGGAGGCACGGCAGGAGGTGGAGGCGGCGAAAGGTAAAACTCAGGAGCTCCGGATGAAGATGGAGGAATTAGAAGAGGAGGTTTCACTCCAGCGCAGTCCTGACGCATCACTACTTTCTGAGATGGACCGCAGCCTGGGCAGCATGAACTGGGACCAGGACAAGGAGCAGGTGAAACTTACTGTGTTTAAAAAAACACCACAGCCAGGCCTCGCTCAGGGGCCAGATAGTGACAACTGAGCAGTGTCAAGTTTATTCGACTAAATATGAATTTAACTTATTTTATTCATCTCACTTTACCTCATAAGTATCCAAACGTCCAGTTTGGAAGCTCTTTAGTTATCAAATCCCACATTATTAGGTTACGAACGTGAACACACCCGTCGTACATTCCATGCATGATGTCTCCTTTAATAAACTGCTTAGAATTAGGGTCCATCTCGGCCATCTCGGGTGTAACGTATGGACTCATTTCTTAAACCTAGAACTCGTTAAATGAGTAACACCATCACTAAGGTTGGGTTTATTTTACCCGGTATAAAGCGCCGCCTGATTTAAACACACAAACACTAACATCAAGTAAATTCCACCCATAAAATATATCACTAATGTCGGGTGAGAAGCACTCGAACCCATTACCACTTGAAAAGAACTATAGATGTGAAGAGGGAATCAACCAAACCATCAATGACATCAACGATCGTCCTGAAACTACACAAAGTCCCACCATGTAACTCAGACAGTAGCAACACGATGGGAATCACATGACAAATATTGTGCGTTTGTGTTCTAGTGTGAAGCCCTAAACAAATTGTATTTTATTATATTAAAAATGTATTTGGAGCATCCGGAGGAAACCCAGACATACATTTTCCTGTTCGTGGATGTTTTATCACTACAGTATTGTTCAAAATGTAAACTACCACCGTAGACATAAATATAGATAACACAAGGGTAACTGTGGGCTGATGTTATGCCCAGTTTATTAGAATAAAACCTGTGAGTGATAATATTTATCTTAGTGGAATTAAAAAACTCCTCCACGTTCGAGAAACTTGAACAATCTCGGGGTCGTACTGTTTGTTTAGTTCCATTGTTTGTTTGCATGACTGGAACTCATTCGAGTCATGAGAGGGAGATTTTTTTTATTGGGTAAATCATTAACATTAAGGAACAATAAAGCTTCGGCCTTTATACCGGAGCTTTCAGCTGATGTGTGGAAATACCTCAGAAGTGTAAAGTTTTTATTTATTTTTATAAATTTTTTATACTTTAGATACAATTACGCTTCGGTAGATGAGTGACTGACAAGAAGGAATCAATTAAACCGATTCGTTTTACTGACTCTGACTAATATGAACATTGTTTCTTAAACTGAATCAGAATCACCAGTACAAGTACACAGACTTTCCTGCAGGGGGAGCCGTGTTGTGCATCATCGAGTCGTGTAGGAAGAGTCGTGTTTAGGTGGGTCTCCCGAGACGGTCTCTCGCACCCGTACCCACCCGGTACGAAACTCTTTGTTAAGGGCTGCTGGAGGTTGTGATAGCTCCAGAAATGCAGACCGGATGATCAGACTGCCCGGTCGAAAACATGACGATAAATGATGTTAGACATTTAGAGCCGAAATGTCGTCGTTTATTCACTAAACAAAAGTTAATTCGACCGGTATAATGAGAGCATGATTGTCACTTACATCATATTAACCTGCTTGGTGTCATCTTTAGGTCACACAAGCGATGAGCTCAATACTTGAAGTGCTGCTTCCTGTTTCTAATGGTTCAGCTTCTCACAGCCAAGACGAGGACCTGCCTGGCATGCTGGGACGTCTGAAGAGTGTGGCAGAAGAGATCAGACACGGTCAATCGCTACCGGTAGGCACAGGCACACATGCATGTACACCAGTCATGCCGATCGCATTGATACTAGCACGGCAAATAGAGCTTTCGAGTTTTTATTTATTTATTTGTTTATTTTGAGGGGGTGATATGCAAATTAGTTACTGATATATTACAGAAAATGGACTAGTAAGCAAAAGTAAACTTGCTAAACCTGTTAAGTGTGTGTGTACAGTATGTTTGTGTGTGTGTGTGTGTGTGTGTGTGTGTGTGTGCGTGCTTGAGAAACAGAAGGACGGTGACGTAAAATGCACCATTCACAGCACGGCTATCCGATCCCGGGGAGTAGGTCGAGCTATCACACCCTCCAGCAGCCCCTAACAAAGAGTTTCGCTCGTAGCGGCGGAATGATAATAGCTCACTGTATCCGTTTCTCTGTGTCTTCAGGAACTGAAACGGTCTTTTGTGGGAGAAGGCAGTGTAGCGCGTGAGACGCCGGGATGGATACAGGAGCTGAGGGATCAGGTAACAATGCCTCATGTGTTAAAGCTATCAGAGGGACGTTAGTTTCCTCTCACGCTGGCTCTGATCTCCACTTACCACTTAGGGAAAAATGTCAGGTCAGAGTTACTTATCTGTGTGTCCATGAAAAAGATTCAGATTGACTTTAAACAGGATTGTGTAACAAATCCAGACTGTTATTCGGTGAAAAACATGAGAATCCCCGTGGTTTGTGAGCTTCTCCGACATTTGTTCTGGGAAAGGCTTTTGCACAGGATTCAGCGGGAATTCTTTCCAATAGTATCATGGGACTGACGGACATTCCAGCAAATGGCCGGAAGAGGAAAGATCTGTTCAGACACCTCATAGTTTTTCCATCGTCCATCGATCTTCTCCATTCTTGAAATCAAAGAAAGATCAACGAGTCTTGGACCTCGCATGGACTTCATCTCCTCATACCTTCCAAGATGCTAATTAGAATACCTTGACTACAATCCTCCTGTGAGGTGCTATTGTATTGCTGATCAACAATCGAGTATTGTTGGGAAATGAGCAGCTTGTTTGGGTGTCATGACCCCCAAGACAAAGAACAAAAGAACTTGTCTGTAGTCAACTAGGCGACACCAAACTATTGTTGGGTACTCACACATTTACGTACGTTTCGAGCAGCAATCTGATGTGAACTCATATATTTGAGACTAGAACTCTTTTATTCATCCGCCTGTTGTAGAATGAGCGGCTCCTGAAAGAAAACGCCGAACTCAGACATAAAGCTGAAAGCAGGACGGATGAAGACATCGTCCAACGGGCTATAAAAGACAGAGACGATGCCATCGCAAGGTGAAGCCTAACATACACTGTACGTCTAAAGTATGTGGACAAAATTGCAATACAATAAGCGTTCAAATTGTTGTTGTTTTTTTTCAACTTTTCGATTCAGAAAAACAGCGATGGAGGCTGAGCTGGTTCGGACCAAGAACGACATGATGTATCTCAATAACCAGCTGCTGGAGGCCATCCAGCGTAAACTGGAGCTATCACAGGAGTTGGAAGCCTGGCAGGTGAATAAACTTTCTCTTTCTGTTGGGGTTACGCTTTTGTAAGGGTCAGGGTCAGTTTTCAAGCTTCTTAAGTTGCGGAAAAAGGAAGCACCCGGGTCAGGATCGATTTTCATGCCATCACTTAAAGCTCATGGTGATGAGGATGAGCAGTGATGAGTCTACCAAATTTGAGAATTGCTCAAAGAAGACATCAATAAATCACAAGCCTTACAATTATAATAAGAACTCTTATTTTATCCACTTGTTCAAGGCCTGTCTACAACAATTTAAATTGAGTGTAGGACTAAAAAGATTCCGTACACTGATTCCGATTCCGTCTTATATCTCTTGACAGGATGACGTCCAGACCATCATCAACCAGCAACTGAAAGTCCAGACCGAGCAGCAGATGCATCCGAAGAGGCCCAACGGAGGACACATCCAGTTTTTCCGCAAATCGAGGAAGACGTCGGCCTCGCCGTCATGCAAGCCTGAAATCAACCACGTTCCCAAGCACTCCCCCTGGAGAGACTGGCTCAAGCTGGGCAAATAAATGACTGCTAGAGAACGGACTGAAAACCCTGACACGTCAGACCATGTGGCTCTGACAAAGATAAAGACAAAGACAAACAACTGTAACGTCATGTAAGATGTTACTGTGTTGTTCTGTAGTGTTGAGGTCAACCACAAGACAATATTTTCTGCCGAATGTGGATAATTATGAGAGGTCACAACTGGTAAATTTAAAACATAATAATCTGCTATTTTTCACTTCAATGATCTGTGTCATATGATCTGTGATGGAATACCTGCATTAACGTACAGAACCGTTTAAAGGACGATAACTCAAATTGAGTTGGCAGTATTTAAAACTATTAAATAACACTACCTACATTTCTTAGCTGGTATGATGACTTGATGTTTATGTGCCAAATCATGTTTTTTTACTCAAATAAAAACTCGTTATTATCTATTTTTACTATTTAAATATAGCAAACCATTAAATAAAAATACTCTTAAGTATCTGTAAGTGTTTTTAACCTCACTGGAGAACATTAATCAACCAGCCGGTCTGATAAAAGTAATGCAATAGCAGTTTGTAATGATGCGTATGGTGAACAAAAATAATAATAATTTGCCAAATGAATAATACATTAATATCATCAAAATGAACTGGAAAAGCTGCTGTTGGGAAAGAATTAAATATTCTTGTGAAGTTAGCGCAGCCTAATAATCTGTTACCGATGTTGAACGTCTACTTAACCTCCTGAGAGCCAGACGTGTGTGTTTTTTATTTTGTCTAGCTATTTGGGATTAGTAGGACCTAACAAGCATAAATATTATATTTTGTCTTTGTTTTTTTTTCTTAAAACGGCTTCATGTACAACGTCCTCGTATGGAGACAGTAGGTCTAAAATAAAGAAACAATTGGCTAACAAAGAACA
>JAOUQU010142780.1:0-15062 GCA_028566735.1 Ammoglanis amapaensis | reverse complement strand
ATATAATGTATGTGTGTGTTATTTGATATATATTGATTATTATTATATGCCCATATAAACTATTTGTACCACCTTCTAGTACACGTCTACACTACACATTGTCATAAATAGGCCAAATTTTAGAAATGAGAGGATTGAGTCAACAAATCCTTTTCTGACTGTCCGTTAGAGATGCGCCCATGTTAGAAACCTCTGAAAAGATGATTCTGAAAGATTGCTAGTGGGTGTGAGTTTCAGTTGCTTTCTCATTTCTCACTTCGTGTTGCATTACACAGCGAAAGGAGTTTGGACAATTGTTTTGAAAAGTTTTCAAAATTGCTGAGTTAAAATTTGTCTAGCTCGGGATTTAGAAAGGCTCTGGGCAAAATTTCCTCTAAATAGAGACTTTCGACTTAAGATGAACAGGGAAGTTAATCAATTAGGTAATTCTGTGTCATGCCTGTTGCATGTGAGGGTGCGTGACTGAAATGTAGCTGCCAAAGATTCCATTAGCCAACAATTCTGCAGTATTTGCGATTGCATAATTACATTTCTACATGTTAAAATAAGACTATAAAGAAGCAGTTTGGACTTTATGTGGAATTACCTACATTTCATACCAAGTATACTAGATAAACAACAGAATTTGTTCCTAGTTTTCTTTAGAAAGACAGACAGGTAGACATAGACAGATAGTGTAATAGACATACAGATGAAGAAACAGGCAGATGTATAAAAACAAATAGATATAATGCAGACAGGCAGATTAATATACAAAGAGATGGTCACCGACAGACAGTATTCAGTGTTCTTTGTAGTCATTATGTAACAATATTTACTTACTTAAGGCGAGTACTCTAGTGGAAAATTGGTATGTCAAATTAGTAAATTAGTATGTATAATGTATACATAATGTAAAATGTATATATAATGTATAAATTATTATATAAAATGCCGATCAATAGTTTGTCGAAATGTCTTTTATATCCAACTATAAAAGAATCATATGTGGAAAGATTTTTTAAATAGTTTTTGAAGTCTTCGTTCTATAAGTAGAGTTAAAATAACAACTTTCTTATTTTGGTTTTGATTGAATTGTTGCAACTTTTTCAATTAAGAATCTTATAAAAACTACATTTACACTATTTACTAGACACTTTTATTCAAAGCGACTTACAATAACAATAAAACACCATTTGATGGTTCAGGGCCTCGCTCAGGAGCCCGACAGTTGCTTGTACAGTAATTTGGTGGTAGTTGGACTTGAACCGGTGACTTACTGATCACTAGCTCAGTATCTTTAACACTGAGTCATCACTCCTCTAAACCTATAAATTCTTTTAAAATCTTTCTTTAAATATTGTAACTACACTACGCATCATATTTTGCCCAAAAGTTCTAGACACACCTATACATACATTATGATGATTACTAGACAAACCCTTTCAGAATAATGGGCAATACTGTGGAACAATAGCAGTGGTTTCTTTATCGCTATGCTGACAAGACTTGAGATCCTCTTGATTAATTAATGAACCATTACAGGGGAATAAACAACTTGAAAGAGCAGCCGTGGTGTCTGTAAGCACAATCACATCGATACTTAGGCTTAATTGGTCGCAGAGCAAGATGATACTGAGATTACAGAATAAGAAACCAAATAAACCATTAAAAAGTTCCAGTTTGTAGCCCTTTGTTGTCTTTGGCTGGTTAAATCTGCCCAAAATAAATTGTGAAACAAACTGTATTGATTGAAAACAATTTGTCTGAAATAAAAGGTCAAGTTTGTTGTTTTTCTTTGTTACTAGGATAATTCATGTTGAAAACTAGATTTCTTAAACCAATGTTGTAGAAAATAATTCATTATATAATGGCTTAAATAAAATATCTTGTCCTTCAAGCCTCAAAAATGCCGGCTAATTTGTTAATCTGAAGCTCTCGTAAACTTTCCACAGTATCACTATTTGCTTTGAGCAAGCTTTAAAAACAAACAGACCATTTCTGAGATGTCCCATAAAACAGTTTCGAGATGCATAAAAACCTGAAAGAAGTTAAAGTCTATGTCAATGTGATATAATCTCTGTCTAACTAGTTTATCCAAAAATGCTAACTGGTGCTGTGAAATTTAGTCTTGCGTAATATTTAAAGTGTATGGTTCAACACATAGTGAGACTAAATAATTAAATTAAACTTCTAATCGTCACAACATATTGTTGCCACAAGGTTTGTGCTAGCCTGTACACACTAGCTGATCAGTGTCAATGTATTTAACTTTTTATGTGCTAATGTGGTTAGGTGCTCATTTTAGCAATGTATAACAACATATTTAAATTCTGCCCTTTGAGCCTTACGTTTGCATCTCAATTAAAAGCACTTGTGTATTGCACTGAGAATTTCTTTTCACAAACAAGAGCATTGCTAATGACAAGTATTCCGTAGGTGAGAGGTGAGAATGACCTAGTTTCTTTTTTCTGTTTCAGTCAACCCTGAAACAAACTATTGCTTATTTTTGGGTAGTCAAATTGTCTTTGTTAAAAACTTAACATAGATAATGTAATATTCCAGACACATGACAGATGTCCAACAAAAGTGGTAGAGCCTGTCGCCAAAGAATAATCTGTGACTTTAAAGCAAAACCCATTCAGTTATACAGTGGATCGGGTAATCCAATCAGACACATCAGACACATATCACAAGCCATTTTGCTAAACTGGACTAATTGGATAATACTTTTTCCCATTCCAACAAAAAATGATTCCTGGGCCCCCGAGCAAGCTCCTTAACCCTGTCTACTCCATATGGCTGATTAAAAGCAAACAATGTCTCGAGGTCCGGCCCCAGTTTAAAAACCAGAAAGAAAAATGATCTAATTACATTTATGTTGATGTTTGAATGACAAATACACACTATACAAATCATGTAACTCAAATCTTTGCAACAACTAAATAAAGATTTAATACCAGGCAACGCTTACGATTGTGGACTTTCCTCCACAGTTACCTAAACATTTATATGGGCACTTAAGGACAGATAAGCATACAGTGATGGGGCAAGATGCTCTTTGTAATGTTGTGAAATTCTGATAGATTAATATGGACCTATGATGCTAATTGTTTCAACACGAATTATATGATTTGGAGCCAAAGTGTTACCCTAAAGTTGCAGGTGTTTCCACTTTAAGCAGAAGGATGTCCACCTCCCACTCTAAGCTACTGAAAGTGGAACAACCCAGGAAGTCTATGTCGCCCACATGGACTCTGTCTGACTCAGTCTGAAACCAAATGAGCTAAGCAGCATCCTGTAGCTTTGGTGATGCTTTACAGTGAGCTGATTGCACATGTCAGCTTGATGTTTGTGATGCCCTCAGTTTTCTGTACTTGTATCTCTTCAAGTTTTTTGTGAGCTGTTAAATCTGAAATTTAAATAAATTGTTTGTTTGATTAAGACTTCTGTTGATGAATGTCAGCCACTATTTCAGTATGTTTAATACTAAAAAAGTGTTAGTGACATATGTCATTAAAATACTCACATTAAATTCAAGGCTTCATAGCTTGTAAAAAAACCCTCATGTATTACGTATAATAGCTTTGATTTAGTTTTGTTTTGTAAACTTCCATTCCCATAATGAAACAAGCACGTTTAGGGGCATCTGACAAGCCAGTATAGACTAAAGTACTGGGACACGTTCTAATGTTTGCCTCTGATGAGAGCTGTAGTCTGTATCCGTGTATCACTTGTATCTGTATCACCTGTATCACTTCCTGCAGACCGTCTACCATATCATACAGATTCAGACTACCAGCATGTCCCCATAGTAAGCATTGCAATGATGGTGCAACACCAGTGTTAGTGTTGACTCATAAAGAAGGTGTGGCAGAAATAAAACAATGTAGTAGTCTTGCAATCGGTTACATTTTTGCTTTGAAGTCATTCACATTTCTGTAATCTTTCCCTATGGAATGTGTTTTATGTTAACACAAACATGCTCACATTGCCTAAACTCATCCAGACACTTTTATAACTTTAGCAGAAAAACCAATTGTACCAAAACAACATGTGCATGCTTTTATTTCATGAATAGTGGAAACATAATTTCTTATGGATGATGAAAAGTTTTTTATTTCGATTATTATTATCTATTAAATAATGTTGATGTAGTGTAACCTTTTGTAAATTGTGTATTACACATTGTCACATTGTATTGCCTTCAACAGAACAGCAGATCACTGAAATTCACTGGTATGTAGTGTCTGTAGTGTACTGTGCTGGTCAGTAGTACATTATATGGGCAATTGTGCACCACACAGTACTGGTCAGTAGTGAACTACACTGGTCAGTAGTGTGCTTTATTGCAAGTTATTGTGGTGGTATTATACTTTTTTGCACCATACCGGTGTATATGGTGTATAAATTATCTATATACTTCACTGTATATTTATGTGAGCACACATGCCCGGCATGGTTTGCACCCCAGGGCAAGATGGGTAGCAGAATGAGGATCGGTGCCTTGCGCAAAGACACTACAGTCATGACCTGTTGACTCCCATGAACTGTCAGAACAAAAGCCAAGTTTTCTAACCACCAGGCCACGGCGGAGCCATGTACCTGTTGTTAATATTTACGTTTTTAACATTTCGCCTTTATTCTTTTTACAAAATGACTTACAGCAAAGTTACACTACACAAACGGAGCAATTTAGCATTAAGGAGCCTTGTTCAGGGCCTCAATAGCGTCAACTTAGAAGTTGTTCTTCAGATTACTAGTCTTGTACCCTAACCACTAGGGTACGGCTGGGCCTGTTGCACTGTACTGGGTTGCACTACTGTATACCCGATATTGCTCTGCTGCGCTGCAGATGTCGTCAGACTCTCTATAAGGGAGGTGTGCGTGCGTGCGCGAGCGCGTGTGTATGTGGGGGGGTGGAGCTGGAGATGTTGCAATCGCGCTTAGTACAGCATCATCAAGCCAAACCTGGCAGCTCTGGTGCCACCGAGATGCATAATAGAAAGCGCTGGTTGTACTGAGAGCTCACAGGTCAGTCGGACGGTCAGGATGGAGGGACCACACGTCTGATTTGTGACCATATTCACCGGGAAAGCGAATCCGAATCGTGCACGGAGACTCAAGACTCGTGGACAAGTCGCGGGTCTACCGACGGGTCTTTCGGGGGTTCTGGCTAACTTTTGATGAACTTTTCCTCCGTTTCTGTTCGGTGGAAATACAGAAACCTGCAAAATTCTTTACGTTGCTTTGAATCGTGAGTCAGAACCTTTTGCCTTCTGAATCGAGGACTGTGATGTGAAACTGTGATAATCGGAATCTAGAGTCGTATCAGCGCTTCATTCAGCGGGAGTTTAAGAACAAAGACCACCGACGATCTCAGCGCCGAACATTTGTTTGTCTGCACGTCTGACCTGGAGGGAATAAAAGGGTCATTTGGGACGACCTGTAGTGCTTGAAAACAACATTCCATTCGCATTAGGATATTTCATTCTAGGTGCTGATATTACAGGCGTATCTTATATGCTGATACTGTACTCCAGACTCAATATTAAACAGTGTACCTGTACTGAATACTGAAGACTTCATTGCTTACTTACTTTTTCATCAGCCTTGAGCATTTTAGACTATTTTATATTTATTAAAAATGGAGGAATAAAGCTGAAAAACTCCTTACTATTGTTTTTGAGAGAACCTTTGGAGTCCTTTGTTCTGCGGCGAGGTGAGTACAGCTGGATATTACGTTACTTACCACACGTGTACATTAATATTTTATTTTTACCTGTATGTCGACTTTTTTCCACCTGTATGCTGTTTTTACCTCAAACGGTCGACACAATTGTATAATAGTTACGTACGTAGCAGTACCTCAAG
This sequence comes from Ammoglanis amapaensis, assembly GCA_028566735.1. Taxonomy (NCBI): domain Eukaryota; kingdom Metazoa; phylum Chordata; class Actinopteri; order Siluriformes; family Trichomycteridae; genus Ammoglanis; species Ammoglanis amapaensis. The sequence goes on along the minus strand of JAOUQU010142780.1, from coordinate 9,209 downwards.
TCGGGTTGAACTTTTGAGTAAAAAGAAAGTGATGCAACTCTAGTCAAGCCGCGTACTCGACGAATTTCGACATTTGTTGCCTCCTCAAAACTTACCTTAAAGGATTTACCTCTTTGTTTACTCGCACATTTCATTAATTGCATTTAAAATTTAAAAATGCTCAACGGTTCTTATTAGCGACTAGCACGGGGATGGAAAAACGAGTCTCGAGACCGAACGACGTCACGTTCTGACGCGCGCGCGTGTAATAACTCACTGAGTCACAGTTCCGAGCTTTCGACAGAACTCGCTCACATTAAGCTAAGCAGCTAAAGTCAACACACACGCATTTTTCTCAATTTGGTGAAGCAGCGGATGTGATTCAGTGTTTTCTCCGTTACGCAGACCACTTTGCTCATTGGTCTTACTGGTACTGAACACCGTTTACCCAGGATTCACTCCAGAGTTAAAGTGACTTGTCGCCACATTCTCACCGGCTGCCATCTTAAAGATCCTAAACAAAACCCATCTTGAACATGGCTTAAAAACAAAAGCGTACCTGATTGAACCATCTATCATCTATGGCTACCTGCTTGTATGAGCGTTTTGGACACACACACAAGGCGAATAGACTTAACACATGAACAAGTCACCTGTCTGTTATAAGGTGCCCGAATGACCCGTATGCCCTTATATTGCTACAGGTTTTACATTGGTTTTGGGTTATATTTCACTAGACTGACTTTAGTTTATGGCCAAACAGACAAGCCACCAAATCTTTGATCGTAAAGAACTTGAAAGTGACACCCTAAGAGGAAAGCTGAGTTGTGTTGTTTCTACCAACACGAGTAGTGGATCTATTTAATGCAAACCGTTTCACAACTTGCAAGAGTTCACAAAATCTTTTTAAGAATGGTTGCACTCTTCCTGTCACAAGATACTGACTGTCCCGCTATTGTAACTGCACCATGTTACAGGACATCCTGACTTTTTAGATCTCATTCTTTCTCATTGTGCATGACTTTGTTTAGTGTACAGTACATCCAAAAATATTCAAATGAAACTTGTTAGGCAAAAGGTGTCAAATGATGTAATCCAAATATGCACCACAATAGGGACTAGTTTTTGAGTTTTTCTTAAAGCAGAACTATTCAGCGTTAAAACTTTGCAAGCCACACTAAAGCCATGTTTAGACATTCTGTGGACTGTAAATGAAAGAACACTCACAATGACCTTCATATAATTGTAAATGGCTTAACCTTTATTTTCCTTTTTAACAGATGAGTGTGAACATTTCTACACCTGTGCTCCCACTTCGACTGAAACGAGTAGACTGCGAAGACTCGCACAGCACCCATGAGCCAAAATGCAAACGACGCAGACTCAGCCAACCTCCTTCCCCTGGTCTAGCCCCCTGTCTTCGACCTCCGACTCAGCTCCCAGATCAAACTGGTTCAGATAAACTCTGTGTCTCCTCTATCGGGCCCTATATACTTTTGGAGGCTACGGAGAACAACCAGACATACCGAGCTGTACATCGTGTCACCGAACAGGAGTATACCTGTAAGGTAAGCCATCCGATATCACACTCGGCTCTTCAAACCCAATGTGTGACGATAGGAGCGTGTATTTACACTTGTGTTTTCATTATCAGGTGTTTTCTCTGCGTAAGTACCAGGAACTTATTGCTCCCTATACACGTCTGCTGCCCCATGACAACATCTGTAAGATGGCTGAGGTGATAATGGGGGATCAGAACGTGTACTTATTCTTCGAGCGTGACTACGGTGACATGCACTCATATGTCCGGACGTGTAAGAGGCTCCAGGAGGACGAGGCGTTTCATCTCTTCAGGCAGATGGCATCGGCAGTCGCACACTGTCATGAAAATGGCGTAGTTCTCAGGGACCTCAAGCTGCGCAAGTTTGTTTTTACGGACGCTCAAAGGTGAGTGACGACTGTTAATTTAACTTTTGTTAGTAGAAATCAAGTTGCTACATGAAAAATACTACAACTTACGATTAAATCTTAGCAGATCCCTCAACTTAGTTGTGTTCTAGGAACTTCAGATAGCATTTTCATGCTGTGTCTATGGGGGTTCCATATAGCATAATTCAACCCTCAATAATACCTGATAGTACAATTAACATCAAATTTTGTACTTGTGATAAAATATACCATAATAGCCTCCCTTAGCAAGGTAGCAGTCTAAAATAGTGCAATAAAGGCATTAATTTAACAAAAAGAAATACATTTGGTGTCTAACAATAAATTAATTTATCTACAGAACAAAACTGGTGTTACAGAACTTGGAAGATTCCTGTCTTCTGACTGGAGATGATGACTCCCTGACAGACAAGCACGGCTGCCCAGCCTACGTCGGCCCAGAGATCTTGAACTCTCACCATTCATATTCAGGCAAGGCAGCGGACATCTGGAGCCTGGGAGTTGTACTTTACACTATGCTAGTCGGACGCTACCCCTTCCAGGATGTAGAGCCTGCTGCTCTGTTCAGCAAGATTCGCAGGGGCGCTTTCACCATCCCCGACACTCTATCAGCCAGGGCCAAGTCTCTGGTGTGCTGCATGCTGAGGAAGTCACCCTCCGAGAGGCTAGAAGCCGCAGATATTCTGCTTCACCCCTGGCTCCACTGGTGTGGCAGCAACTCTGCCAGCCAGCACAGTTTGAGGCATGCCTCCGATCAAGTGGTGCCAGATTTTGAAAAAAATGACAACCAGGAAGGTTACTGAGACTAAGAACATCATTGGTGACATCCAACGGCTGCCTTTTCTCCTCCAAAAAAAGGTTGTGACCTTTGATAGTCTCGTGCTGTGCTTGGCGGCTTCAGGACTGGAATTTATGTTTGAAGCAAAGCTCGACCTTCCTCAGCAGAATAAATAAAACAATGAACAGTTCAGTATTGTGCGATCTGTATGTGCAATTCATACAGTGGACATTTAAGTTAAAGACTTTGATACCTCTGACTTGAATCCTGAGATACTTGATGCACATCCTGTGTGCCTTTTATGTACTGTTTACAGAATTTCCAGTGAAAACAGTTGTATTTAAAGTGCCTTTTGGTAGGCAGTGTAAGTTCGATGAGGGGTTTTCTTCTTTTCATTTAGTTGTCTACCAAAGATGTACATCACCAGTGTTTGCTGTGGTCATCTTTAGTAACTGTTATATCCTCTTAAAGCAAAACAGGTTTTTGTTTTGTTGTTTGGTTAACACTGTGCCAAGCGAGCTCAAATTTGTTCTGCTGTTGGCTGGGCAGACACAATTGGCTAATATCTATCGGGCGGGTGGTCCATAAAGATTCTTATTTACTGTTGCACCTGTGACATTTGCTTGCTTAATCGAGGATGTCTGCATAGAGACTTGGGATAATGTTATGTTGCTGTGCTTCAACCTGCCACATATAGGTGAAAGGAAATGGTGGGTAATGTCACAACAATTAGACACAGCCCTCAACAGCCTGGGTTGGGGTCTGCAAAAGTAGTCAGAGGAAATTATGGACCCTACATATCATGCCAAACTCTGCTAAGATTTCCGACATGCCAGGAAGCAGTTACCGATTTCTTTGGTTATTGACTGTTGTTTTTTTTACTATTTCTGGGTGCTGTCACCACCCCCAAGTTCCTGTTTGCATACTCACATGAAGGGTTGAACTGTTTCATACCAGTTACAATGGCATTGTGGGTATCTTTTGTCTTGATTCACACTGCGAACATGGTGAAACAGGGAGGCCGATCACAACCAGATCATACGCAGATCAGTAACTGTAGATTTCTTTAACCCTATTAGCAGAGGGGAAACTTGTGATGGCAGTCTTAGTTTTGTAGCTCTGTGACTTAAGACAGGTCACCTGTTTTGTAGTACATTTCACGAGGTCATTGTTTAATCCTGTTGGACAATAAGACACTGACTCATACCTCAGTGATGTTCCATGTAATGTTAATAATGTAGTGTGTGTGCGTGACACGGTTGCTTGAAACAAAGGCATTACAGTTGCTGCCCGCATGCAATCCCACCGACCGCCATGTTAAATTACGTTTTTGTGAATTTGTACGTCTGTTATTTTTCTAACCATGGCAGTGGAAGAACACTACATTTTTTTGTTCCATGTACAAACGTTTCATGTACTTTTTAAAGGTATTTTGTTGTTGCCAGTGCAAATAAAGTTATTTTAAAACTATTTGACAACAATCTATTACTACATATTGCAGTCGATTTATTCATAATTTTATAGCAGATTTAACACATTTATTGAAAATATGAATATTTTATATAATATGCATTTTAATGTCATATTTCACACACCTTGGTTACATGCATGATAGAACAGGTAGTTAATGGTTACGCAAGTTTAGGCAGTTAAAAATTTCATTTTTACAATTCACACATCTTCAGACTGTTGGAAAAGTTTCCAGAAAAAACTCATGGACACACACAGTTACCACAGCGGAACAATGTTATTTTATGCTTTCACTTTTGGTTCAGCAGTTTAGGGAAAATGCTTACAGACGCTTTTAGCATTATTGCCTCAACAATAATGTCCTGTGTGGAACTGACCGGGTATTTTCTATGTGGGTTTCGTTTGGGAGTCTAAACATAAGAAGTGAGAAATCAAACTAAAAATGATCACAATGAACCTGCCCAGTCATATATGTGACCTCAGTGTAAAACAGGACATTCTACAAACATGTTTTCCATTTAAAAGCATTGTTTGGCAAGATTGAGTCATCCACACGAACTCTACACCATATAGGTGCTGCACCTTCTTACTCAACACTGGTGCCCTAGACAACATGCAATATTTTTTAACATGATGTTAAAAAAACCAAACCAACATTAGTTTAGAGATTTAATCAACACACCGATTATAGGCTGACAACACAAATGCAAAAACTAGTGATCAATTTTCTACAAACACTTTCATTTTACCTCAAATGTCGTACCTTTTTAATTTAATCAGCAAAAATGTTACTACTTATTCTGCTCAACACTTTTAACGAGAATATCATTGTGCAGATAATAAAAGATTCTTTGTATTAAAACCAAAATCACCTCTTCAGATGAGCTGGAGTCTGAAGCTAAAACTTTCAAATGCAAACCAATAACTGCTTTTATTCATTTTAGATGGCAATGATATCCATAAAATAACTTTTCTTTACTATGTGAACTGTTTAAACTATTTAAAGCTAATACAATAATATCCACAAAGTCCAAAATGACACAAGTAGAGAGTAGCTAAAAACAAAGAAAATGCTTAGGCAAAATGTTAACGCCTGGCAAAAAATAAATAGATTTCTCAAAAATCTGAACATGGTTTATAAATGAAGCCATCAAAATTGGCTACAATCTGACCTGCCATCATCACTCCCTATAGCTACGGTGTTAAAGCCTAAGTGCTTAACACTGCATGCATAACTGAACCAACATGTCACAAAAAAATACCCACATTATTGTAAAAAAGAAAATGCTTTTTTAAAACACTGTTCACACCGGCCGCCAACACCACAAGAAATAAAGTGAAATTGTTTGGACTGGTCAGGATTATGGTTTCAACTACCACGGTGCAGAAACGCATACCGATAATGTCTACCCAATAAAGGGCCTATGCCAATTTTTCCTCAAAAGTGAATGATGGCACTGCTGCGGATTTGAACCCTGTTTCTTAGTCATGGTGGTCTAGTGCATAATTTAGTGCCGAACCACCTGAATGGTACGATCAAAAAATATAAATGAATTTAAAAGAGCTTGAAATGAGAACAGTGTGTGTTCCTGATACGTCTACATGCAAAGGTAGTAAAATAATCACAGATGAAAGGACTAGTGCGCATTTTTTTCACCTCGCTTTGGGTAAAATGTTTGGGCCCAACAAGTGGGTCGCCAATGTTGTCCCAAGGCCGCCACCTGGTGGCAAAACACGGATACTAATAGTACAACATTTCTACCAAACAGAATAAAAAGTAAAATAACCCCAAAAGCCTTAAAATTCAGTAAAAAATATAGGTTAGAAATGAAAACGTTGTATAATGATATAAAAGGAATGCATCAAGATCCACTCAAACATCAGCAAAATGAAACTTCACTGATTAAAGAATCACATTAAGAGATTCGAGCTTAATTGTACATAATGAACAGAAATAAAAGACAAGACTGCCGACAAGTTGAGCTTGTTTGCAGAAACTGAGGATAAACTGGATGCTTAAGACAGCTCACTGTGCACACAAAGCTCCATACCTGCGGATATAATCACTGTTATAAAAATATTCACATTGACAATGCTCATCACCTTGGAGCACACTTTTTCACACTTAATATTTTATTATCAAAACTAAATAAATTTTGAATCCATTCTAACCTCTCTTCATCCATGTATTCTTTCTTGTCAAAGCTGCCGTCTTCTAGATCCAGGTCCAGCTCTGATCCGACGCCTGAGTCCCGAGCCATAAAAAGACTAGAACCAAACGCATGTGAGCATTATTATCCACAATACAGTGTTTCAAAAATATTTTTATGTTGTGCTGAAAAACCACAAAATAATTCTGTGCAGTGTATTAAAAACCCTACAATAACAACTAAAAGAGGCATCGTACCTAATGGACCGGCACGTGAAGAATACAATTCTTTTCAGCTTCTTATTGTAGAAGAAATAGTTAAATGACCACAAGTTGCCTTCTTCTCCATACGGATCAGAATCAAGATCTGAGTTATAGCTAGAAAAAGAGACACAAATGTGGTACAAAAATAAAACATAAGGGTTCACAGAGAAGCAGTAAAATAAAGTAATATTAAATAATATTTATTACATACAGTACATTACATACGTCAAATGTAATAGTGTTTGAAACATTCAACTACTTCATGCTAACTTCTCCTAAATTATTTATTTAATCTTTTACTTGGGCTTTACCTGTAAATATCACATTCAGTCAAGCTGATCTCTTTATCAATTGCTTCCCAAAGCTGAGGCTGCAGACGACTGAAAGCCTCCCCAGCAGCCGCAGATAAACTGCTGTTGACAGCATTAAACACCTGGAAAGTAAAAAAGAAAATGTTATTCATTTTCGATCAACAAAAGTGCAAACTTTCAGATGATACAGATATAGGTTCTATCATGTGGCCACAGATGGGCCGTTAACTCCTGGTTCACCATATAATGACTAAAAAACATGACCACTATTGAGCAACCACAAACATCTGCTCTACATTGTTCCTAAAATAAATGGTCACCTACCCAGTTAACGCTTGGCTCACGACTAAAGTCCTGCCCTCTGGCAAGACTAAAATCATAATCAGGCCTGAAGGACTCGTTAAGAGTAGCAATCAAGTAGAAGAGAGTCTTCCTGCTGCACTTATCTGAAAGAGGACCTTCTCCTTCATCTCCACTCTGACTATGACTGAGCCTGAAAACGCACACATAAATATGCTAACATTCAAGGATAGTCAAAACATTAACGGTTTGAATTTAGAATCACTGGTGTCATGCACTTACCTGTTGGGGCTGACTCCGGACGATTGTGGGGGTGACAGCGCTTCCAGAACATGAGGCAACCCACCTTGACAGAAGGTCTTAAACATCTGCTTGTCTTCACCCGCCATTTTGCAAGAGTAGCTTTCAATTCTAACAAGTGAAAGGAGACGTGGTTAAGGTGTAGGTACATAATCTGTTTGTATAAACACACGTGGGGACTTTCTGATGAGTGGTGAATGTAAAAAAAATCATCTGGTTTCAGAATTTTGTTGCATATTAACACATACACTGATCATGCATAACAATATGAGAACTAATTTGAAGTGATTAACACAGATCATCTCATCAAGTACACAACAGCCTCCTGACTAACATGACCCATCTTCACAACTTTCACAATAAGTTATCTAAAAGTTCTCCTAAAGTTATGTGCAACCATTCTCACTTGTTAATAGAAATTATAAGTCAATTAGAGAAAGGCATTAGCTAAATGTTTAAAATGTAAGGAAGCCCAAAGTTTAGTTCTAGACTAAGGTGACCCAGGGCTTTCTGTGTGGAGTTTGCATGTTCCCCACATGTCTACATGGGTTTCCTCTGTTTTCCTTTTATAATCCAAGTAATGCAGTCAGATAAATTGGAGATTGCCCTGGTGGTCTATGACTGGTGACCTGTTCAGGTGTTAAGTGTATGCACCCAGTATGTGTCCGACCGTGTCCATACATAGTATATAAACACTGATTAAACAGTATGACAGATGGATTGTATTTTTAAATGGGCAAAATTAACTTAAAAAACGTTCTTCGTTGTAATACAATAAAATAGGGTAAAAAAAATAGGGTTTAGTTAATCATTTTTATAACATTATGGAAAAACGTACTGGACCTGATATAAAACGTTTTATATACGTTCTTAAAACGTTTTTTTCTGTTAGCTGGGCAGCTGTAACAAAAAATAAACAGAACAAAATTGTGAAAATGAGGTTTATTTTAATTCCACACAAACTCACCGTCCGATAATCTTACAATCACCAGTCTCGATGGTGAACTGCGTGTTTATCGCCTCAAAACTCGAATTTTCCAGAAGCTTCATTTTCTTTGTTTACTAAAAACTTAAATATGGCGCCTGCTGAACCTGACAGGCAGAAATCCAGTAGCTTTCTAAACAAACACACTCCTTATATCGAACCGATTAATAACACAACAAACATTAAATCGACAAATACCACTATATAATGTAGAGTTAATCAAGAATAAAGAAACAATTAAATGGAAATAAAATAGAAACGCTCGTTAGCTATTAGCCTGTTAGCACGTCTGTGGCCAAGCTCAAGCAAAAAGAATTCTGACAAAAATACTTAAGAACGTTTTAAAACTTTTTGTCGAGAACTTATTACATTCCGGTAAACATGTCTGATAAACATCTCGTCCTTCTTGCTATGAAATTTCCAGTTTCGTCCATTAAAAGTAATATTATGATGGGAATTATACATCCCAGCTACCGAAATCGACCTGAAGCAGAAACGCGCGGCCTGCTAAAGCCGTTTAAAGTATAACGTCCGGAAAAAACTAGTCAAAATAACTTCTAGATTTAATCAGTAGAAATGTTACACTGATCTTTGGTCTGTCTCTCAGGACGCTGGTTTCTCTCATCAGAACTACATCAATGATTCTACTTTGCTGACACCAACTGGATGGGAGAACCAAAAATGTGACAAAAGTAAATGACTGGATTCTTTTAATACACTATATAT
>JAOUQU010142673.1:0-15063 GCA_028566735.1 Ammoglanis amapaensis | reverse complement strand
GACCAATGGAATTTGGCCGACTAGTAATTTTTTCGGTCGACCAACGAATAATCGATTATTTGCGGACAGCCCTACATATCAGTGTTAAAAATAAACGTTTAATTCAAACCGAATTGGCTGGAGATTGGAAGCACATTCCATCATTTATTACCATGCAGCGTTTACACTGGGTTGTCGAAAGTTCACAAAATATGTTCTCAAATAACAACCACTGCGCTCGGTAAGATTTGCTCAATGAATGCCTGATGAAACACTGATGACTTTTCGTGAGGGGAAAACACAGAGCTCATGGTCAAAGCCTCGAGATCCTGGCACATCCTTACTGATTACTGTCCTTGTATGCAGTCATAAACTAGCATGCAGTAAATGGTGCCGAGTAAACTCTTTTTAATCCAAGGTTATAATGTTTGTAGAGTGTGTTATTATAAGGCTTTAGTCCTAATCCTAATCCATTTGTTAAAATTAAGCGATGAACAGTTTTTCAGTTAGCAAACGGACTCCAGGTAGCCTAGCAAAGTTTCGTCATTGTGACATTGAAACTTAAAAAGGTTAATCTAAGCACAGTACTGGAATGTCCTAGAAATTTATTTTAGCCTTTATACTTTTATTTACCATCACAGAGGGTTGTGGAATAAAAGTGAAGCCATAAACTTAAATATATGATAGTCTTTACACCAGCGGGTGAGAAATAAAAATCTATTTTTAAGCACCAGTGCTTGAGGTTTATTACCAATGCTCGAGATTTAAAACATTCACCGACTTGTACAAACATGAATTAATCATGGTTTAGTGATGTTGTCCTAGGGCTGGGTAGCATGACCAAAAATCTGGCCCAACGCTGAAGACGGTATTTGACATGCTAGTGCTTTGTGCCACCTGCTCCCATCCTTTTAAAAGGCACAATGCTAACCGTGTTAGCCTAGTCGCGAGATGCGTTGTAATCACAGCACCGCCTGTTAAAAAAAAGCTCATTAACATTTGCTCAGAGTCCATTTAAGTAACAGCTCTTAGTAACTTTACTTGTACTTGAGTAAAATGTCAGCAAAGTAATGGTACATTTAGTTCAGAAAAAAAAATGTATTAAAATATATTAATATGATGTGTTAATATGAGGAGTAATACACTCACCTCATTAACATATTTGGATTATATTCAAATGAAGTTGATAATATTTCAAAAGTTCATTATGTCACGTTTAATAATTGCAAACAGAATACATTTGACTTTTCATTGTTTTATCCAAACGATGGAACAAAAGTGGATTCACATAACCTAAATTCTTACTTGATGTTGACAGTAAGGCAACAAGTCAGCTGTAGGGACGTTTTCGAACAAACCCACTAAATCAGTAGACATGCAGTATTTACAGAGCTGTTGTGACAACTGGAACTTAGAGGCCAAAACATTAATATAGTCAAACCGAAAAAGTTCAGCCTCGAATCCAGCGCCGTCATTATTTCATTCATTGGATTCTAGTGTTTTAATTAGCACGCCTGACTTGACAAATCAGACAGTAAATAGTAATATGTGTAGGATCTGTTCAACAGAAAACACTTCTAACCCCCACAGCTCAATCCATTAGAATGTTCTAACAGTCTCACATCTAAAAATAAAAAACAAATAAAGTATTCAAATTTTATCAATACACATATACAGATGTACAGTACAACAAAATGTTTCTCTTCGCATGTCCCAACTTGTCTGAAAGTTGGGGTCAGAGCGCAGGGTCAGCCAACGTACGGCGGTTAAGGGTCTTGCTCAAGGACCCAACAGTGGCTGTGTAACAGAGCCTGGATTTGAACCCCCAACCTTTGGGTTCCTATCCCAATGCTCTACCCACTAGGCTACACTGTCCCTACTGCATCACTTTTCATTCTTTAACTGTTATATGTTCTTTCCTTATTATCGTATAACAGACATCGTTTGGCAACCCGTAAAGTATATAGTGACATTCATGGTAGATTTTACCTACATCAGTTCGAACCATTGAGGGTTAAGGGCCTTGCTTAAGGGTCCTACGGGGCATATTGACGGTGGTGGGGCTTGAACCCAGTGCTTTATTGAGTAATCTATTGGCACTACCATAGCATCTGCTTGTTTGCTTGTTCCGTGTCACAGAAAAAGGAAATCATCCATTCATCCATCCATCCATTATCTAACTTCTATCTGGGAGGCGACAGGGCTGAACTTTAAGCCATCGAGCCTCGCCGACTCTGAAAATTCACCCGAAATATTTACGGTGGCCTTGCTCAGGGGTTCAACAGTTGAACCAGCAAGCTATCGATTACTAGTTTAATATCTTAATCACTAGGTTGACATGTTAACATGATTTTGTGTTATGCTATTGCTATCGGGTCAGCTGTACATAGTGCTTTCAGCAGTTAATAATATTATATGATTGACTGTATGCCAGGGTACAGTATGGCTGGCTGTATATGAAAAATTCTTACCAAACGTCCAGCACTAGTTTGCCAATTTGGAACTTTGTAAGTATATTCCATAGTCAAAGCCTGAGTCACAGACAGGGTACAGACAGGAATGGACAAATGAATCTTAACTTATGTGGTTTCATGACCAGGAGTAGCAATTGTGGTCATCACATTTCACACAGTTTAAAAGTAAAGGTGTGCTTAGTAAAAGTCCAATGTGATTTTTTTACTCTCACACTTACATAAAGCATTAATAAAGTCGGGAAAATCGGAGGGATGGAAGAGTGTTGACTGGTTCGTTAATGCAAATAGGAAGTCTGCTATTTGCAGTAGAATTAGACTCAGAAGATGTAATAAAGTGTGATCTAATAAATTGAAGAGTTTTAATGACTGAGATTTTGAGGTCTGTGAGTTAAAAGGATTTGGACGGCTTTTGATTCTCGCCTTCTTGATGTTTTCCCACTTAGCTTTGTGTAACATCAAAACCGCTGAGTTAGGATTTTTTATTTTATGTTTATTTAAGTATTATAGACTCAGTAAAATGTGAGACTTTTTAATAAGGGTATCATTCTGATCAACTGATTTATTATCTTTAATGGGTGGCTTGGTGGGTCGCACTGTCACCTCACAGCAAGAAGGTCTTAGGTTGAATTTCCAGTTGCGGGAAGCAGTCTGGGCCATCGTTGCGTGGAATGTCAGTTTTTCCCATGTCTGGGAAACCCGGGGCTTCCCTCAGGAGCTCCAGTTCACGCTGATAAAATGCAGTCAGGATCATCGATGACTGAATCGCTCTATAGGTAATTGTGTGTGTTCGCCCCATGTGGACTGGTGCCCAATCTAGGGTGTTTCTGTGTGCCCCGTTGCCCATTCAAATGCTCAGATTGGCTCCAGCACCCTGTTGCATCTCCGGTTGGATAAGAAATTGAGTTATTTTACTCATATCCAGTTAATCACACAGTGAGTACAAGTCATTACTCCTGCAGCACAATGGTCCAATCTACTACCAGCTTTTCTTTATTCAGGTTTGATCCTGAACGTGTCCGTTAAGTCTAGGTTGTTCTGAGAAATTAAAAAATGCATCATTTGAACATACAGTATTAAAAAGGAAAGACAAATCAGACCATAGTCTTGCCTGATTATTTCTTATCTGCTAAAAGCGCACCAATAAGAACCTCATTACAATTCAAAAGTTGCAGCTTCTGTGTTTTTTTTTTCTATACATAAAAAAGATTTTGCTGCTCTATGCACGGAAGCCTATTCAGTCTATTAATGCTACTTGGCGATCACTAATTAGGCCTGTTATTACATGGTCTGATAACACTTTAGTATAATGAGTGTGATTAGCTTTTTATCTAGATGAAAGACTTAATTTTCTACAAGACTCTATCAAATGTCTCGACGACGTCAGCCTGACTCATGGGATCTTAATTAAAAATGCAAGACGTACGGTACAAATGTACAGTATCAGTGTACAATCTATAGGGAGAAGTCAATCTTATGCTTTCACTACCAGATTCTAATTGAATTATAATTCAAATATTCTTCAAGCTTTCGAAAGTAACGACGACAGAAAGCATGTATATGGTAACCTTGGATTTCCACGACCTAAGACTCTTACACATGCGGTATGAAACTTTCGTCCACCTGAAACCACAAAAATGCTTCAGTAGTAACAAGCAAAACTAGCAGGTGACGATCGGCAGGAGCCTTAAAGTTTGTTAAAGTTTGGTTGTTTAAAGTCGGTAATGATTAGGCGGTCTTATAAGTAAACAACTTCATCTTGAGGTTTTCTGCTTGGTCCTAGTGTTTGACCCGTCCCCAATAAATATAGCATAATTAATATTCAGAGTTAATATTCAGAGTTAATGTAAGGAATTCTGCATCGGCCCTGTGGAGTAATACTCCGAAAGTCCCACCACTGTAGACTACAGACGATGCCAGTCACAAGTACTTAAATTGGCTTTGGATAAAGGTGACTGTTAAATTCCTGAAATGGAAATGAAATGATAGTGTAAACACATGTACGTGTAGCATTATGAGTTCGTTTGTTCCGCCTTTATTACACCTCTGCAGTATTCGACAGTGGAAGGCTTTAGCATTTCTGCCTGTGTTGCATTTCTGTGATTAGCATTTCCTTCCTTCAGCTGGTCGGGATTCTCTCTCCTCCCTGTTCTCTCTCCAAACCCATGCTCAGTGCTTAGGGTCCAGCTAAGCCTGATTGAGTGATAATCCATAGCTGTGGGCCAAACCCAAGCGCAGCCTACTGCACCCTGCTAAAGGGTGTGCCAGCTGCAGAAACACACACACGCACACACACACGCACACACACACACACACACATTCAGGCCATTTGTTTTTGGTGCAGTTTAGTTAACATCACTCTGACTGAATCTAAAGCCTGACATTAACGCTTAATTTTAAAACGACCAAATAAGAGTTACAAACACTGTGTTCTATTTCACTGACCGCCAGTTGACAGCGACTGAGACTGATTAATACCTGACTTTACATGGTAACCAAAGTGAAAAAAAGAAGAAATAATAGATCCCACATGCAGCTACATGAAAAGCACAACATGGCATAAAAGCGCTAACACAGGACTCCTGATAAGTAGAAAGGAAGCTGAAATTATTTGCAAACACAGTGGCCACAGTGGGTCATTTATTTAAGGTTTCTGAACCTGGCTGTCTCATATCTGACCTTAATTGCATTCAACAGTAAACAAAGATTTGAAAAAGGCTCAAATTGTGGGTGCATCGGTAAAAAAATAATCCATTTAAAACGTCCCAAAAGAAAAGGCAACTTCAATGTCTTGGCATGGCTAGCAAAGCAAATGCATAAAAAATCACGACTTGGCATATAGAGCACAAAAACGGACCCCTGCTGAACAGGAAGAAAGTAATATGTTGAGAATTTATTTTCATGCAAGCCAAAATGACTTGAAACCATCATCTCATTAGCTCATTGTTATAAATTCTTTAGATGAAGTGACATTTAATGGCATATAACGAATGAAATGAGAAATTAAAATACAATCCAAGATATGCAGGTATTGTTCAAGTTCCAGGTAATGTCTTGCCAGAGGTGATTAATGGGTCTAGACTAGAACTCTCGGTTGTACAATTCTACCTCACCAAACATTGCAAAGTAGAAAGTTTTGTTTATTCGAGCACCTCTTAACAAGACGTGTGTCTAAAGCACCTGAACTAAACACTAAGAAGCGGTGTCCACATATTTGTGTAGTTTATACTGGTATCGATTTCCATTATTTTATCTTCTGCCTCAGAGCTCCTTTCTAGCCAAAGTACCTTAATGGTAGTTTCCCTATATTAAATCTGTGTGGGCATAAACTAAGCATATGTTAAAATATTCTTGAGGAATATAAAGATTTTCATTAATATGTTGGGCATATAGTGTGGGTCATGCACTATTTGGCAATGTATGCTGCAGTCCTAGAGGCATTGACATTTAAGATTTGTGTCATACTTTAGACTCCGGTGGATGTGACGGAACTTGAAATATTACATCTATCGTCTTATAAAGCGAGGATTCCTGAAAAAAAGAAGAAATAAGAGCGGCAGTATGTATCAGTCTTATTTACTGGGTCATATCCATCACAAGTAAATATTAACACTTTGGTCAGTTATTCATAACTGTCATAGAACTGCTTTTCATCTAAAAATAATCAGATTTATGGATTGTCTGTTAATACAGGGTGTGAAGTGTTACACGTAATATATCTGTCACAGTTGTTACCCTTTCAGCAATATTAGAGCGATGAACCCAAGTATAAGGTGCTTAAATAAAGCAAAGCAATATAAAGCTTTGGTAAACAAAACAAAATAACAACAAGAAGAATTAATACTTACACTGTCAAGTAAGTATCATGGAAAATAAAGTCATACAATAAAATCAAACAGTGTTTACGTTTGACTAGATGGAATCATTTAGGATTTGAATAAACTGTACGGCGGCTTAGTGGTTGGCACTGTCGCCTCACAGCTACAAGACCCAGAAGTTTTCTGTGCGGGACTGTCCCCGTGTTTGTGTGGGTTTCCTCTGGGTATTCCGGTTTCCTCCGACAGTCCACAGACACGCATGCAAGTTGATTGGAGATACTGAAATAGTGTAATTTTCATTTTTTACTACGTTGTAGTAACTAAATATTGTATATTACAAAATCAATTATTAGTAACATAAATGATTCATTATTTCTATTCATTAAAGATTTCAAGTAAATAAAGTGGTTCTTACACAACCTTAAATGATAAAATGTTTTACTGTTATTTATATTTTAACTGTAAACAGCTTTTGCAAAGTGTTTATTCACGTGGCATAAGTAGATTTTTACACTAGTAACTTGATTCGTATTAAAAATACAACTTATACACAAATTTACAAGGGCAAAGTACACAAAAGTACAAGGACACAAAAATGAGTAAATATCATTTGTTACTTTCCATCTCTGCTAAAGTTATTCAAATATTACTGGAAGCACCTCAAGTCATTCGGGTGGAGCAGTCGGATTTTCCACTAGCATACCAGCAAGAGTATGAACTTCCCCGCACCGGCCATCCTTTCTGTCAGCCAGTCATGGCATGTACGCACATTTACACCGCCTTCATTGGCTTAACATTAACCTCACTTTGACTGGACTCGTCGCTCAGTGGTGCTATCGGCTTGTCGAGCGTCTGCACTCAGATAATTATGCCATGTTGGAGTTGGATGTCTGTAACCCTGTAGTGGTCGAGAGAATTCTTTTATTGCATTATGTGTTTTCTGGTGAAACCGGATCTGCTGCTACTCGCTACAGATCAGAATAAAGCGCTTGATAAGAATGAAATAAAAGTTTTAATAAAAAAGAAATATTAAAGATTCTTTTTCACAAAGATAACACACTCAAGTAATGTACTGATTTTATCCGATGCTTTTATTTTATGAAACGGCCAGTTGTAAACTCTCACATCACCCGTAATTTCAATGAGCCATTGCTGATTTCAATCAAAGCAGATTGTTACAGAATCTTTAGGGCTCGACTGTTTTCCTGTCTCAGATATGAGCGTGTTTGTTTGAGCCTCGTCGAATAGGTGACCTTCACTGTATCAACTATATTATTCATGCAAAACGCCCGTCTCTCTAAGCACTGTGTCCTGTGAAGTGAAAAAAAAAAGAATAACAACACGGGAAAAAGCTGTCGCCATGGCAAAGCCTCCATGTAGGTCATTTTATTACCAGCTTGAATCCGAACCGCCGACCGAAAGCAGGGGCCAGGAATACTAATGCGCTCGGCCAATCATTTGGCAGCCACGTTTCTCAAAAGGAGCGATCAAGAAAAACTCCACGCTAGGTAAATGGCGCTGGAGCCAACGCAAGAAGCGCATTAGAGATTGGGCCGAATGCAGCCTGATCAAATTTGGAGAGATTTACAGCTTGTTTCTCGTTGGCCGCCACAGCTTGCTTAAGCTCTTTGCACACTGAGTGAGAGAGTGACGCACACGATAAACTAGGATCTCCAGCAAGGACATGCACTTTTAAATAACCGTTTAGTATCTCGGGTGTGGTTAAAATGAAAGTGCCAACGAGCGTGCCAATGAGACTGGTTCACTGGGGTCATACAGAGATGACAGCCAGCTTTGGTCAGTTGCCAGAACATTTATCCAGCAAATGTGTTTAAAGACATTTGCAGTTTTAAGAACTGTTGCTATTTTAGGAATTCAACCAACATGAGTTAACCTACAGTGCCAGTCAAAAGTTCACACACCTTCTCAATTTCTTGATTATGGAGTCCACGATCACCTGAACTGAACCCTGTTGAGATGGTTTGAGATGAGATGGATCGCAGAGTGAAGGCAAAGCATTCAACAAGTGATCAGCATTTCTAGGAGCTCAAGAAGTGAGCTTGGTTTTTCAAGTTTGCCGGACTGTCGGTAAACCAATGAGCATGGCTGCTTATGAAAGCGATTGAGAGACAGCCAACGTCCAATGTGCAAAGCCGTGATGAAAGCAAAAGATGAGCAGTTGTAGAAAGTTTGCTAATAATTTCATACCGTGTATGTTTTAAATATTAATCTGCGTGTTTAATAGGTTTGCAAGAAATGACTGAGAATTTGTTTGACAATCACAAGGTTGAACGCAAGTGCACGGTTTGAGACACATCTATGGACTAGTGTAGAAGGTGCGTCCATATGCAGTGCACACAGGTACACGAAGGTACTCAGAGAACCATCGGATGCAGTCGACCACTCATCATCCATTTCCTCTCCATGGAATTCTAAGGTTTTGTCTGACATTTTAGTCCAAGTTTAGTTTACATATTATTCTGACGACTTGACTGTGTTAGCTTTTTGTTATTTTGTATGTGGGAATTCGAACCCGGGACTTCTTGCAGTGAGATGACACTATTAACCATGAAGCCAATTATTATTAATAACATTTATTGACACCATACAATCTGATATTTGGGCAATAATTGAACAGTAAAAGTTTTGATTCGTCTTCAATTAATAGTTCATTGTATTTCAGTATTTTATTTATTTTATATTTTTGTTTCTCTCGCTCTCTTTTTCTCTCTTACACACACACACACACACACGAAGGGACTGGTTGTTGGTCTTCACAAGTCAGACTACACTTGTGGGGACATCTGGTCCTGACAAGGGTACAAAAACTAACACACACACACACAGACCTGAGGAACTGCATTTCGTTCTAGCACGATGGCCAATCAATTCTTTCGTAATCATTTGTGTTGAACATCCTGCCATATACCCACGTGTCTCACAGCAAAGTGTTTTACAGGTTTTAATGTGTTAATGCTTATAAAACAATTAAGACCTCTTTCCCCCCGCCTCTTCCACAGCTCTGTGTACGGAGGAGTGTGCCCACGGCCGCTGTGTGTCTCCCGATACATGTCAGTGCGAGCCAGGCTGGGGAGGACTGGACTGCTCCAGTGGTAAGTGCGCTCTCTCATTAACTCAAAGAGCACAGTTCACTTCATTAGCATCCTCTCGCTGGCAGTGTAATGTCTGCTTCCCTCTTAAACACTCGGTTACAGGGAATACCATAACTCGCACCATGTCACATTCATCACACTTATGCTTAAGTGCTGTAGAATCATGGGAAAGCAAAACTTATGTTTCAATAAAGATGTGGGAGTTAAATAGGGACGTAACGATACTCTCTTCACACGATTCACTATACAGATTTCTTTTCCGAACACAAAATTCCTATTACATAAAATCATTTGTTGTTAATTTAACAGAGATTCTTTTTAAGGGTTTAAAACCAAAAAAAATGGAAAGAATTGATTCATTTCTGAGAAGCTACAGTATACCAAAATACTACAAAATACTACAGTCATGTTTTGTGTAAAAAACAAACAAACAAACTAGTGCTCCCTGCTGTTAAAAGTCATCGATTCATCTTAAAACAATCATCCAAGTGAATCGATTCGTATCGATTCTTGCTGAATCATTACATCCGTGGAGTCAAACCCTGGTCGAGCCACATTATTGATAGGCAGCACCGGCAGCAGCTAAATAGGATGCGAGTGACTCATCAAAGGTCCTGGTAAGTCTCAAAGGTATCTGGAGCCGAGTGGATTGCAGTGCATCCCATAGCTACTAGAGAGAGCAAATATGATAAAGTGATCAGGTGGTTTTACTCCGCATTTGGCTTTATTTCTCAGCACGGATACATGCTCAATGTCTAAAAAAAGACATTTTTGTTTTTTATTATGAATTTTATACCTGACTGCTTATACCGTATCAATTCCGCCAGTCGCACTATTGTTTTATGTTTTAAATCGTTCAATACAAAATCTTTTAATCTCATTTGTTTTTCTGTACACTGGCAGCTGCAGATCTCGATAAATAAAAATGCAACTTTATATTATTACTATATATTTAGCCCAGCTCGATTTTAAAAGATTCCTCATGAGGAATGAATGTTTACTATAAGCAGTCACAGAAAACAACGAAAGAATATTTATTTATGTACATTGCCGTGTTTAGTTGTTGCCCTGATAAGATCATTGAAAACCAGTTTTGATTGGTTGGTATTTTTTTATTATATTTATAGTATTGTGGTATGTATAGGATGTTCAGGATTTTAGGATCTACTTATTGTCACTGACCTTTAGGTGCAAAAAATGAATCTCATTTCTGTTCTCATTTCTTGTAGCAGCTTGTTAGTTTTCATCATGAGTGGACCGTGGTACATGCTGGCATTGGCAATTTGGCATCATTTTTCACTAGGCGCTCTTCCTGACACAGGGACGCTATCCTAGGTTTCACTATTGTTGCAACATGTTGAAAATCTTCTACACAACACATGGTAGCCCTACCCTGGATCCATAGGCTAGATTGCAACAGGATGTGGATTCTCCTCCAAGCTCGAACCCTTCGAACACTGCAGTTAGCACGGGTCCAGATTACCTCCCACGTCATCATTGCTAGCTAGTGCTCGTGCTGTACGCGGCGGTTGCTCTGCTCTGATATAAACAACTGCAGTCTTTACCTGAACGACTTCAAATCTGGCACCTTCTGGGGGGAAAAGCTGGATTATTCACAGCTCAATCAACTAAATGCTGGATTCTTAAGACACTCCAGAGAGAAAGAGATAAAAAGAACTCCAGAGGAAGAGGGAAATGGGTGAGCATATTGACTTCTGCAATATTTATGCCCAGAGAAGTACACGAGCAGGCAGGGGAAACAAACTACCTCCTCAGGGTCAGGACAGGGATTGCAAACCTGCTGACCTCAGCTGGCCTTTCGCATCGTATCACGGTGGAATGAAAACTCCTCACACACTGTCCTTTCAAGCTCATTGTGAATCGAAATGGTTGTATAATGCGTTTCGGTGCTCGTGACGTCAGGGAGGCCGATTTCCTGATTTACGACCTGCATCTTAACCGAGTTTGTTAGGTCTTATTGCTGAACCATTTGACTTTGTTGTGCTTCATTTGCCTCCTTCAGTACGCATATTTACCCATGAGTGATGGCCAATGGAAGCCCCAGTTTCTAAATGGTGTAAGGATCTATCGGCCATTTTCATTAACAAAAGAGCCATTTCATGATTACTAGCAGTCTGTAAATCAGCTGCTGACTGTAGCGATGGCCATAGCAAGCACAATAAAAACATAGATGCCGCTAATGATCAACACAGACTTCCCGTACAGACTCTCAGTCAGAAATTGTCGCAAACACGTTACATTTCTTTCCTTAAATTTGCTGCACTAATGGTTTGTGGGTGGACGGGGGAGGGATGAGTACATGAGTTAAAAGTATACATTGACCAGGCATTATGACCACTGACACTTGAAGTGCATGACTCTGATGGTCTCCCCATCACGCCGATTGTCACAAGCAGTCGAGAGCATCTCTAAAACTGCAGCTCTTGTGGGCTGAGCTGAGATTCAGTAGAATGTACTCGAAATCTAAGCTCTGGTGTGCTAGCATGCAAGTACACTGCTGCACAATTTTATCTTCTGAATGCAGTTGTGTGTACATTTGTAGATACCAGTATCAGTACCAGTAACACCAGTATCTAGAAGAATCTATATTTAAGTTACACATTATTGATAGCTTTTTGACTGTTGTTTTACAATATATTTCTTCACATGTTCTCAAACCTGGAGTGCTGAGGGCTTAAAAACGAACTACACTTCATACAAACTACCACAATGATTTTATTCTTGTCTTTCGAGGAAAAGTCGTCCTCTGTGGTGTGAAAGAGTAAGATTGATTCGTAGTGTTGTGGAAAAATAAATACAAGACACAAATTATGATAATAATAGTGACAAGGGGTATATTTATTGAAATAAAGAAAAGAATCTGCCTAGGATTTGGGCCTAGTCAGATTGAGACAGACGTCTGAAAAACATTGATTCTACATGTAGTTCTTATACCCCCTCCCCCCCCCCCCCCCCCCCCCCAAGGTCCATTAAGACAGGGAAACTGACTCAGCATTACCACATTAGGAATGGTTCCGTTCATATTGTTTTTACAGCGTCCATATTGCCTGCTAATGGTGGAATGTTATCCTAAAATAACAATGATTTTTTCTGCCCGCAATCTCGAGTCTGACGTCAAACTGACAGTTCTATGTCGTTTTGACATTACGAAAAGCTTCAACATGATAACTTAATACAATGCTTAATACAGGGCTTAATGAAAATTAAACACACTTATAAGATATAAAATTCTTCAACAGTAGCGACGCCGTTTCAATTATATACATCTTTTGTATTTTTATATCACCATTGTAACTGTGTTATGATGCCATCGGTATAAAATTCTTCCGGGCTCTGTACCGTTGCTTCAGAAATAGCAGTAAATTTTGTCTAATATAAGGCTAATCTGTCGGTCTGTCCGTCTGTCTACTGACCATGAAATGTTACGCACTGTAAATTCTGACTCTGCTATATGAGATCCACTGCATGGGCCACGTGCGTCAGTTAGCATTGGCTGCCCATGATCCTGCTACTTTCCATCGTTCCTTCCTTGGGCCACTTTTGATGGATAATTGACCAGTGCCGATCGGGATCTCGCCACACCGACATCAACGTTGAGGATAAAATGTTCACTACATTAATACAATCACCCCTCCAACTAACAGATCCTGTGATAGTGAGATAATCAGTGTCTAATGTGTAATGTATATCCTGATAGGTGGAGATGTACATCTTACTAATCTGGATGTAATTACATCTGACTGTTTAAAGAAGCCTTACTGTGGTGATAAAGATGATGATAATGATGACAATGATATCGGAAAGATGATGATGTATGTAGGCCAGGGTGCCATTTGCACGGCAGTCTCATCCTGTTCTCATAGTTTCCCTGTAGATCCCGACCAGGATAAAGTGGAAGAAAATAAAACAATCCGACATTGAAGTAAGGATCAGCATCTTTGAGTCTTTAGAAATAAAAGCTGTGCACCTCCTCGTGCAGGTGCTGTCCTAATCAGTCATATTTCGTGGTAACCCAGACCTAAGCATTATTCATAACTTCGATAGCAGGCACAGGACCAGTCTTTTTCATTTTCAGCCTTTCAGCGACAGCAATAATAAGCGAGTGCCAATTTTTATGCCCTTATTTTCTAATGCATAAAAACATTCCATCATATTTACTATAAATTTGTACTTTCGCTTTCGTCCTGTTTTTCTTCTGAAGTTGTTACGGAGCGGTTTACTGATCTGAGGTTAATTGGATTCGCTCATGACTTTCATCATGGGCACTAATCAGTAATTACTTGTATGCCATTGTAAATAAACGTAATTGAGACACTTGAACGTTTGTGAGTCGTCTTAATTTTTTGGTGTTTTGTCTTACAGTGACAAGGTTTGTAAACTGTGCTACACGTGGTAGGAATAAGTGACAGTTAGGATCAGTGGAGCAGGACTCACCAGGAGCTCACAATTTGGGTCAGCATTGAAAAGCAAGGCGATAAATACTGTTGAAGAACCCAACAACAAGACATATGAATGGGGCCATATTGCTCCAGAATGCTTTAAATGGCAGTGAAGGTTTAGGACAACGCCGTCACCTTAGCGCCGTCATTTCTCTTTTATAGTTCTTCATGCTTTTATATGCAGCAGAAAGTAATTCATTCACCGCCACAACACTAGGGAGACGTCAAGTTTCTGAGGGCTCTGTTGCATCTGTGTTTACCCTCCAGTTTTAAAATATTGGATTATAAATAAGACCTAATACACATCATGGCACCACCACATGCAGAGAGCTAATACCTTATTTACAACTGTGCACACGCCATTGTTTGGCTATCGTGCCCTCATGTGGTCTGCGTCGTACACCTTGAAAATTTTGGAAACGCAGAGGTTCCTGTGGACTGGGTTCATGCTGACGCAGAGGCTCTGTGTCACAACGTTGTTGATTTCACGCAGATGTAGAAATTGGCCTTTAGTGGGTAAGTCATCACGCTAGAGTTCGGAAGGTGGCCGGTTCAAGTTTCACTACTACCGTGTTAATACTGTTGAGCTTCTGAGCAAGGCTCTTAACCCCTTACTCACTCAAAAAGTGTGTTTTGTTGTAAAAGGTGTCAGCTAATAGCAGAAAATGTCAATGTTCATCTATGTTGGGTGCAGCCATCGTAACGGCTCAGTTACACACATAGACAATAAACAGGGTCAAATACAAGATTCTTTAAAAATAATATTTCATACACACATGTGATCTATTCAGATCATTCGACCGAAGCTCTGAAAAGACTGTTGACCCTGCTGAATCTCTGGGCCCCATAGAGATCGTGACTCATGTCGGTGTTTAACCAAGTACTCAATTAAAATTGATGTTTTCAGTTATGTTTTACGACTGCGAGAGATTAAGCTGTCCAAACAACCAGTAAAAGAGCTTTTTACCATCTGGCCAGTAGTATGACAAAGAGCAGCACGAATAAAGAGGGCACAGGTGACAGCTACAAAACATAAGGAAAAGAAGCACACCAGAGATGAAAACTGATACATTATATATATATATATTAGGGATGTATATCTTCACCACTAAGTTCGATTCGATACGCATCTCGATACACTGCCACCGATACGATATAATTGCGATACACTGAAACCCCTTGTTGATACGATGCGATACAAATCACTCCTGTTCACGATACG
>JAOUQU010142565.1:0-15064 GCA_028566735.1 Ammoglanis amapaensis | reverse complement strand
TACAGTACAATGAAATGTTTCTCTTCACATATCTCAACTTGTCTGGAAGTTGGGGTCAGAGCGCAGGGTCAGCCAACATACGGCGCGCCCCTGGAGCAGACAGGGTTAAGAATCTTGCTCAAGGACCCAGCAGTGTAACGGAGAGGTTGAACCCTCAACCTTTGGGTTCCCAGCCCAACTCTCTACCCACTAGGCTACACTGTCCCTGTAGGACATTTATGTTTTTTTCTATCGGTTAGCACATTGTTATTGTATATTCTCGATATAATACTTTTTTAATGCATCACTTTAAACATCTTGCACTATAACAACCTTGTTAATAGATGTCTGTGGATATAGGGACATGCCCAGTTACTACTTACGGCGTGTTTCCAGATTTCTTCACGACCGCGGCACAGTTGTAGAACTTGTACTCACTTTGTGTCACCACAACTGTGTCATTTAACATGATCTTTACAGTCATCGTCACTGAGTCTAAAAACAAGCACAGACATAAAAACATTATTATACTACATTAAATGACTCAATTTTACATCATTAGCCGATTTTTGACATATTCAGATGCCTTTAAAAATAATCTCAAACACTGTCAGTGATCATTCGATCTAGCTAATTAAGGCACACTAAATGTCTAGCAATGCAAATAAATATTACATATTTGCATTTTTAGTCAACAGTATTTGGAGGTTGTGCAAAAGCCCCTGAGAAAATGAAGCAAAAATATACGCTACTATTTTATTACATGTCATTAGACCTTTGGCTATGTAGTGTACAGAATCAAGCAGCTGAAAGACCTGAGCACAAAAGAGTTATAAAGCTGGTGGCTTTATAACTAAGAATCATGGGATAAAAATGTTTACCTTCCGTCTCTGGTGTGGGTGGAATGCTGGATGGATCTGGTAGAGCACAACTGATAAGGCCGTCTTTCAGCACAGCATTGTTGCTGATACCATTAAACATACATTTCAGTTGATATTCGTTTATTACAGCTGGAAGATCAGGCACGTCAATCGTCACCTGTTGGAAAAAAACACATTTTAATATCTGAAAAATAAAAATATATATTTGGAGAAAAAAAAAACATGGCACATCTTTTCTGTCAACCTGAATGAAGATTCAAGCTCTGATTCCCCAAATCAAAGAAGTGATTTTACCACTAGTAGATGGTTGATTGATAATAGAGAGGCTCGTCTTCACAACAAGTAAAGTCCGGATTTGATTCCCTGACCGGAGTGTTACTGAACCCATGTATATGTATGTCCAATGTTAAACTGGTTTTTGTGGTGCGCTGCTCAGGAGGAATTAGACCCTGACCACGATAATACAGACTAGGAATGGAAAAAAAAGCCTTTTTAATGCAATGTCATGTTACACAGTGTTATTGAATACCGGGTATTGAATACCATCAGACCAGGGTTGACTTGTCCAGGAGTAATATTACCAAAATGACTTCCACCTAGTTAATAGTATGACCTCCACATAGTTCCTCAGAGTTAATAGTATAAACTCTACTGGCTATACAGTGACATGGCGATCAGTTCATGACTCTCTGTATGCAACACTTGGAACAATATGTAACTGTCTCAAGGAGGTAAAAATAGGCAGTCAAACAAGCATGTGTCAAAAGAGGGTCAAGATAATAATCAGGCATTTAGATACGACTGGATTGATAGGAAAACTACAAGAAAATAGGAAAAATATTGAACACTACACCAACATTCTCCCTATAAACAAAGACACCCCTAGGAGAAAAAAGATACATAGACAATTCATAAGCTGACAGAAAGACAAATACGGTGGCATCAAAGTGAGTTATTACAGTGCATGACTCAATACGTGAATAATGTGATGTCAAAAATTGAATCAGAGAATGCAAATCAGCAGCAATGCAAACGAAGAAGAGATGGCAGGAGATTTAATATTAGATGGCTGATTCAACAGAACTAACTTGTAATTTTATTTCAAGGGCACTGGCAGAAAGTAAAAGTAGAAATAAAAAGAAGTTGAGACTCGGTGGTGAGTCATTAAGCATTGAGAAGGTTTTATAATCTGAATAGATTTGTGCTGGTTAAATAAGCATTACGTCAAACAGACAAACAGGTCAAATGCAATAACATGATAAGACTTAAGATAAAATAAAGAAAAAACAACAACAATATCGCCTGGTGGTTAGAGAACTGGGCTTGTGATTGGAAAGACTCATGAAAAAGAGAATTCTAAATTGTAAATATATATTTTTTACGTTTGTGTAACCATTGGTTTGAATGGCACGATGCTAACCATGTTAGCTTCTTAAATTTTCGAATAACCTGTTTTATAAAACAAGGTCCTCTAGTAATCATTTCTTATTAAAGAGGTCCTTATTTAGGCGAGAAAACAAACTTTTTGATATTGAACTTAATAAAATATCAGAATCTCTCCAAAAAGAGAGCAGAGAAAGGATAATTATATGAGAATGAAATAAATATGATGGTGTACGATAGAGTGGATTTACTGTAGTGTGTGTGTGTGTGTGTGTGTGTGTGTGTGTGTGTGTGTGTGTGTGTGTGTGTGTGTGTGTGTTTGTGTGTGTGTGTGCACGTATGTTTATGTAAAGTACTCTACAGTGTATTGTTTATTATGGTGATGTTTGGTCTATAAGATTAAAGGGAAAACATACTTGGATTATAACAAAAAAGCTACTTTAGACAGGTAAAAAGGTTTGAGAGGTCTGGCATGAATTAATTGTCTTTTTTATACAATTTAGCATTTTTTTAATGTTACTTTCAATCATTTGATTTAGGAACCAATTCATTGTATGTAATAACCATTGTAATAACAAATTTGTAAGTCAAGAGTCCACTGTGGAGTTATTATTACCTTTTAGTAAAGTATGTATATATAAAGTATGCATAATGCAATCTTTAAAGAGATAAAGCTATAATTTTGTATCTGTACAAGCAACAAATGTACCTGTGTAGATTTATGGGACATGTTAGATGTAAATGTGAGGTGTGCAGATCACCTGATTTTTACTCCTGCAGCTGGTGTTAGGAGGAACGAAGGCTTTAACAGTCATACACTTTTGGTTGGGACTCCAGAGCCACGTGTTCTTCTCCTCTCCTCTACTGCACTTCTTCTTAGTTGTACATCTAAAAAGAAAAAGTATTCAAATAATAGAGAACTTTCAACTGTACACGAACCAGACTAAAGCTTCACTCCAGCAAAAACAAAACAGGTTTTTTATTTATTTGGTACGAACACAAATGAAAACGGCCATGATGCTTTATTAAAAGTTTTATTAAAAGTTTTATCCGTTATTGTGTATGGTATCCACACTATTAAGTATCCTTATAATTTATTGACATGCAATTGTCCAAGATGAACAGTCGTTTATGCTGGTCAAATGAATATTCCAGCTAAAATAATTAAAATACTGCTCATAACTTAAGTGATCTTTTTTCATGGTGGTATGTACAATGCCTTGCAAAAATACCTCCCCCCCTTTCTAACTTCCCGCCTTATTTCACATTACGTTAACAAACTAGAATCTATGAAATTAGGCTTTAGTGTGGTAGACAAAATTGCTATAATGTTTTTAAACCTTAAAATAGTGATGACTTTGTTTTTAAGGTACTGGGCTAGAGACCAGAAAGTTGCTGGTTCAAGCCCCACTAACACCAAATTGACAATTGCTCAAAATGGTGTTCCATTGTAATAATATGTCGCTTTGGATGAAGGTATCTGCAAAATGCTGAGAATGTAAATAAATAAATATCCAAAAGTGTAATGTTCATATATATTCATAACTCTATTCTATGATACACCAACATAAACTCCAGTGAGATCAAAATAACTTCAGATGTCTACCAGTATGTAATTTATTCTTAGTATCACTACAGCTGTTCTATAAGACCTTAGAGGTCTTCCAGAAAACATTAGTGATCAAACAGCATCATAAAAAACAAATAAACACAGCAGACATGTCAGTAATAACACCGTAGACAAGTGTTAAATATAATAATTACTTGCCATTTTGTGTAGGTCTTTTACACAAAAATCCAATAACATGCATTTAATTTTGTGAGTGTAACATGAAAAAATGTGGGAAAGTTGAAGGCGGATAAATGCTTGTACAAGATACTGTACATTAAAACAGCTCAAGCACAAAATTATATTTCGTCAAATGTAGACTTTATAAACATTTGTAAGAAAATGAGTTATTTAAATGGAAATTGAGGCCCCAAAAGCCTTAAATAACACAAACAAAAACCTGAAGTATACAAATACGAGGACACTTCAAGATACAAGCACCTGTAAATACTGAGATGTTTGAAAGCAATTTAAGTAAATGCAAAATGTTATGGTAAATGAATCCAAAGCCGAAGTGGAAACATTACATAGTAAGCATATATTATTATATACATAAAGAATGTTTATATAAGTAAATCAGTTTTTTACAGAGCAAGGTCACAAAGTGCTCAGGTATATGATCTGTATACTCTAACAACAAATATAAAACCTCTGGAATTAAAACCAGCCCAAATATGGTTCACTCACAGCTCCATGACTGATTGGCAAGAAAGATAGATTTATCCACCTTTCTCTTTCACAAACAACTGTGTTCATTTGCAAGATGAATTTGTACATAATCGTTCCTTGTGTAGACCTTTTTTCGGTTTGTGGTCTGCTTTGCCGCAATGTCTGTGTTGGCGTTAGAAATCAGAAGATTGAGTACTTCGATGGCATGGGATCAGATATCCTTGATGTTTTACAAAGCCGTGTGAACACTGGTCAAGTCTGCATTGTAAAATTCCAACAAAATTCTCAGGATGTTTACTTACTTGCCCTCCAGTACACACCAGCCACAGTATGGATCTCGCTGACTCATACAGGACATGCAGTCTTTCTTCTGCTCACACGTCTGCACTGGGACTTTAGTGACCTGGTCAAGATTTAGTAGTTTTAGGTGTAAAAGCTTATAATTTAATATTAAAGTTAATATTAAACATTAACACTAGAACACTAAAGTATAATTAACCTGGTATAAAGCACCTGATTTAAACACACAAACAGTAAACGGGTAAATTCCACTAACACCGGATCAAAATCACTCGAACCCATGCCTCTTGAAAAAAACAACACAGACAAAACCGTTAATAACATCAATGAGTCCTGAAGATCACCCAGCATTATTGTTCTAGGATTACAGGTGATATGGTAGAATGGAGTATTTATTCTCATTCAAAAAGCAGTATTACACTGGGGTAGTTTTAATGTGTTGTATTGCACCTATTTGCCATATTTTTGGTCACACGCACACCTCCAAAATATTCTAACTACACATCGTGACGACACAGACAGCAAACAGCATGCACGCTTAGTAGTAGTTAATGTCCTTCACTTTCTGTGTACGGTGATGCCTTGATGTTTACTAAGATTCATTTATGATCAAACATTGACATTTCTCACTCGTGGCTAAAACTAGAGGGTAAACACATTCATGACTGAACCCTCAAAAACGCGACGCTCTCTGATGTTATGGTGGTGAATTACTTTCCAGTGCATACGATCTCAACATTATACTATGAAACTAGATTTTTAGAATGTTCAGCACTTTTTATGTTTTTATACTTGTGGGTAAACTACATTATCCAATATAAGATAAAAAATTCTCTAGGTCACCTTTAAGAAAAATAATTTAATCAGAGGCTTATAAAGACGATCCTGCAACAAGCAAATGGTTTATTTGTGGACTGGTGAAAGTTTATGACTCCAAACCCTGATACGATCTTTATCTTTAAGACTTTGTCCAAGCTTAAGAATGCGCCATGTCACAAAGAATAAATCATTTCCAACTAGATTAGATGTTGATGTATTTCAATGCCATCTACAAACACCATAATACTGAATACTATAAAATAAGGAACAATAATATAAATATAAAAATGGCAATTACAAATAAGAGACACATTCTGTCTACATGGACCAAAAAAATGGATCAACTTCCCATGCAACAGGCCTGTTACAGTTTCTGGAATTGCTGAATGTGGAGCATTTCCCTTAGTTTGTAGTGCAAATTATCTCTCTGATGAGTTAAAATAAGCAGGTCTTATTAACTAACCTTTTTGGCAGTAGTGACGTACAGATAATTCATGCTGGAATCAAAAAACATGTTTTTGTTGACCGGACCCTCAGTACCTTCTCCGGGAATCTTGCCATAAGCATCAGAATGACCCATCAAATGCACCTGAAAAGTGTCAAAAAAAAATCAGTATAGTGGGTAACACTATAAAATGAAATGGTCTATGAAATAGAAAACAATGTTTTTACCTTTACCAACAGTTTACTTAGATGTTTTACCTAAATTATATTTCCATGAAACAAGTACTCATTTCTGATCTAATAGAGACCACCTACACTTGATTATACAAAATATTGATCCACCAAACTACAAGTCCAACTACAAATATCATGAAACTGCAATTAAGCCAAATCAAGAAATGCAAGTGTCCAAAGCATTTAGTAACAACGGCTTTATGCTAAATCAGTTTCCTGACTCCACAATCTGTGGAAATAAGACCAAAGACCACAGGTGCAACAATTTACTTGTCAAACCACAAATATTTTTGTTCTCATAAAAAAATGACAAAAAACAACATTTTTTCTTTTAAAAAAACATCAAATTTCAATTTCCTGATACACTCCTCACATTCAGACGTATCTCAATCATTTAGTATATCATCAAAAAGTTGATTTATTTCCGTAATGCAATACAAAAAGTGAAGTGCACTTACAGTAATACATAGATGTATCAAACAGAGTGATCTAAGTATTTATTTCTGTTAATGATTATAGCTTATAGCCAATGAAAGCCCAAAAGCCATTATGTCAGAAAATGAGAAGAACACAGCTCAATCGTGGTTTCCAGATTGAAGTCAATCGGTCTGTGTTTCTACTCTCAGAGACCCCCAAGCTCTTCTTGGATGGATGAAACACGTTCGTTTCCACCAGTGTCGCCAATTTTCTTTTTGTTTTCATGTACTGAACCAGGAAGTTTTTTATCCAGATCTTATTACAAATACTTTTTTCTTCTCTTATAGCAGTAACAATCTCCCTGCATGTTTGCTGCAGCATGTGTGTGTGTGTGTGTGTTTATTAACTCGCGGTATCATATAAATAGGTGTGTGTGTGTGTGTGTGTTAAATGTAAGGGTAATCAACATCAAATTCTATAGAGATCCTGTGTTTGAGATCCCAATTTCTGCAGTAAACTAAAAGCAAAGTAAATAAAGTAAATGACAATCAGTGCTATATTTACCACAGAGAATTTTTTTTTATTACCTTAAACACTTCCCCTTGCTGGGTGCCTAAAAAAGCCACGGTGTGTGTGTTCTCCTTCGTCACAGCCACTGATGTCAGATTGCTTTGCCTGAAATACAATGGGCTGGTGCTCAAAGCAGACTCCGGATTACTGGCCAGAGGAGATGGTAGGAATTCAGCTCCACAAGGGTTTTGCTGTAACACAAAGTGCGGTTACTTAAAGCCAAAGTGTGATGAAAAAGAAACATCAAAATTAAAAAGTGGGAAATGTTTCCTGTAATGACTTTTATTGGAATGTGTTGAAGGTTCTTAGCTGACACATGGCGCATTAGTATCGCTAGATAAATAGTATGTGTTGGATTAATCCTTTAAATATAGATTCACACAGTTTCAAAGAACTAAGACAATTTACATACGTTTTTTTAAATATTTACCTACTGTGGACACAACTTAGTTTGAGGACACCTCTAAAGTCATATAAAAATATTTAGGAAAATGACAAAATTAAATAAACACTTACATCCGTTGAAAACCTCTGTGTACATAACTTTTCAGCTTTAGGTGATGTGTATGGTGACACTGCTTTCGTATTTTCACCATTATAGCACGATTTGATGACCTCCTCTATCCCACGGTTGATGCTACTCAGTGGATAGGCACAAAGAGCCGAGTTTAATCCCCCATCGTTTCTAAACACAGCAAAAAGGACCTTCTCGTCTTCTCTTAACTCCACGCCGGAGCTGAGGTTTTTGAGGAGAGCCCGTCCTGGATTGGCAAGGTACGCAGCCTGTACCTTATGGAAGATGTTCTTTCCGTCTATGCTACAGTTGAGCTGAAGCTCTGTGTATGAAAAGTAGTTCAGATCGTTCTCACACAGTCGAGCAATGAAGGTGAAATTGTGAGTGTCGGCGTTTCCCAGCATCCGAGAGAACAAGAAGTAGATGTGATTATTCTCCTTGAAAGAATAGCGGAAGTCATGCAAGTAGGGCATTTTTGATGGACCGACCTGCACGATGGATGATTCGACCACATTCTCAAAAATGTCAAAGTCACCATGCTGTTCCAGCAGGCGTGTGCTCACTAGTTTCAAGCTCTCGGAAGAAGCATAGCCCTGACCCACCAAGAAGACACTTAAGTTTTTATTATTTCGATTGATGCTTGAGATCACACCCACCACTGAGACATTGGACCGGGATGCCACATATGACTTCTCACCTTTAGAGTCACTGAAATACAAGATTTGCTCAACATTACTCAGATTGACCAGTGAGCAAATACCGCGGTAGATGCTGCCGCACACCACCAGTGAGCCGTTAGCTGGGTTAACCAGCAGCAGCTTGTTAATATTGTCCATCTCCTTTGCTTCAGTGCAGAGTGCTGTGATTGGAGGAGTGCAATTTGGGCTGTCTTTTTTAGGGCCTGTAACCGCTACACTTTCTTCTTTCAGATTAGAGTCTAGCTGGTAGATGTGGTTGACAGCACCCAGGTAGAGTCGGCCCGTGCGTGGATCCTGGGCCACAGAATTAATGATGGTACTGGAAGAAAACTGGGTGCGGGACTGATCACACTCAAAGCTGGCGACAAACAGTAGAATCAGGAGTGTTGCCAGGCACCGCTTTGCCATTTCTAAAAGTAAAAAAATTGTGTTTATTAGTCAGAAGCAAAGAAATTAAAGAAACATTTGCATTAAAGTTGATTTTGTTTTGCAATACAGTAAACTGTAAAAATAACAGTAATAGTTTATATTATATATGTAACAATGCATGAGAGTTTTATGTGAATTGTATTATATGTGTAAATGGGTCCTGCACGCTACACTTCACCAGCTTAACGTCAATGGTGCTATAGGTCTGTATCAGCCACACAGACTTGAAATAAACATGGTTTTGCATCATTTGGACCTACTTCTGAAATAAAATGGCATTAATTATTTAGACAAACAAAAGTGACCACAGTGGGAGTTATGTTCTATTTAAAAAAATAAACAATAATAATTTGTCTTTAGTTTTATTTAGTCTTTTTTATATCAAGTTGCATCGTGAGTGGAGCATATCATTGCATCCTTATTTATACATTTACAACATAAAGCAATGATATAGATCCAGTAAAACCCCCAAGACCTAGTGGTATTTTTTAAAACTCAAGGTAACTCGATATATTTTTTGTTCACATGAAACCACAAAAAATGTGCTATTAGTCACATTCCATGGCCACATTGGCCAATCAGGAGCCTTAAAAAAGTAAAATAGTTCTACGGTGCATATAGACACATTTTAAATGCTTCACATTTCAATTATTAACAATCCACACACCACTATTTTTTTAATGCTTTTGTTGTTTAATAATTCATTAAAAGTAAGTTCAGAATACTGCAAATTTGAGATTGATTTATGAAATTAAATGATTTCATAAATAAATTCAAAAGAACTAAATACATATGTAAGCATGTAAATCAATTAGTCATTTCTAATCAACCAATTAGAAACGATAAAGATGAAAAATGGGCTGGTGGTCACTGGTTTAAGCCCAACTACCACCCAGTTGGCACTTATGGGCCCCCTCAATTGCTCAAAATGGTGTTCTGTTGTAATTGTAAGTCGTTTTGGATAAATACATCTGCTAAATGCTGAAAATGTAAATTGCTGTTAATTTAAACAACGGGAGATAACAGTGCATACTTCGACGTCAAACAAGAGTGATAACAACGTCTGGCTGACCTTCCAAGTTAAAAACTGCAAAAACAAGCAACACAAAATCTTCAGCCTAGAAGGCAATTTCAATAAAGGTTTGCCGTGAGCAAAAATATCGAATCACAACAAAAATGCTCAGAAAAAAATACTAGTGTATGTGTGTAGTAGACATAAGAAGGATATCAAACATCCTGTGTTAGGTTTAGCTCTGTTACCCAAAAGACATGTCTGGACATGTTTATCCTTTTCAGTAGGCTTATTCCATGACAAAGCGAACAAAAAGGAACAACAACGATTACGATTCAAGCTGCTCACGTGTGTCTGCTGCTCACAGATCGTCCCCTGATGTTTAAGCTACCGTGTATGACGAACAATGGTCTAGCTCGGAAATTTAGACATGCAAGTGAGGTGAACTAAAAATGACAGGTATCACTGTTTGAGGTGATGAAGTTGGTGTAGCCTGTCATTACTCACCCTCTCACGAGTTCATGTTCGGCGTTTTTACTTCAATCGAATGTCTCAGATATCTATAATAAAGCTTCTGGCACAACCACTGAATTCAACCATTTGTCGTCTACTTATTTGTTGACTGCGTTGCAGTAAGAATTTTAAACGGTCAATTTCAAAAGCTTAACATTATTATAGTCATTTGGTTTGGTTATTCTGACCAAATGAGTGACAAAGATTCATCTTATCTTTGTTTTTGTATATGCAGATTACAGTCAACTGCTGATTTTGGACCATGGGGATTAGCCATGGATCCATGGTGATGTAAATCTGTCTTGAGGGAAAACAGCGACGTCTGCATTCTGGTGGAATTTTACTACTTGATGGATTACATCTGTACATCCAGACGTTTCCTCTTAGCATAAAGGTGTTATCATTTTCAGACCTTTACATGATTCTAGAAATATTCCCGATATGCTGTTTGTTAATTGCCTAATCCTGAGCAGATGTGGCCTGGTGGTTAGAGAGCTTTGATCAGATAAAGTTGCTGGTTTAATTCCATCGAAAAAAAATAGATTTTATGGACTAGTCAAACATCCTAGAGGACAGTTGTAGTTATTAGAATTAAAATACAATTCCATTACTCCCTTTCTGTTACAAACCTGTAGTCGTAGCCTAGCATTTACCATACAGGACAAATATCCGAAAGGTCGCTGGTTCAACCCACACTGTTAAGCAAGACTTTCAGTTGCTTAGACAATATATGGTCACAGTACTGTAAATCACTTAGAATATGCGAATGCACACTTCACCTCTGTAGTGGCACCAGTGGAAATCGGGTATTAGCATAGTCTCACACAGTGAAAAGAACTTAAGAAAACATAGTGTACCAGCCTGTTTGAAAAGGTGTGCCATTCGGTCAAAGTCCACAGAGTGAGATTAGAATAAGGAGGCTTTGTTTCTACTTGCTCATTAAATAAAGCCAAAGGGCAGTGATCCATTCTGATGATTCAGTATTAGCCTTGTAAGTAAACCCATTCATACAATGTAGAGAATTCTTTATAAATGATTTGGCATGTGCAGCAGTTCCAATGAGGTTTTAAAGCTGTTTCACGGGGGGTTTGGGTAGTGTGAAGTATGACCACAAACACATTCAGATTTTGCATCTCTAAATACAAACTATTGTTCAGTACGCTTCTTGTACACATGCATGCACATTGACAGATCATTTCCTGTACACTGCATTCTTAAAACAAAGCCTTTTCATGTATGTAAATACCACGTACATGCACACCCTAATCTGAAGGAAATTCCAGTTTGTCTGAGGGTGCCTTACAAAAGTATTTCTCCCAGTTTTTTTACACATTATACATCTCTACTCATCCCTGCTGAAGAATATCCCCAGAGAATGAATCTGTCAGCACCATGTTTCACTATCAGGATGATGTCTGGTGGTAGTTTAACCCCGCACATAGTGCTTTAGATTTAGGTCATCTGATCAGAACAGCTTTAGCTGCATCTGTGCAGTGTCTTTTCTTTCACTGGGTCAGATTTGTGAACGACATGACTGATACTCATCCTGTGGGCAGATTCTTTGACCCGTGGATCTCTTCAGCTTCTCTAGAATGACCGTGGGCATCTTGGCAGCTTCTTTAATTAATTCTCTCACTGTCTGAGCTGTCAATTGAGTTGGACGGCCATGTCTTGGTAGGTATGCAGTTGTGCCATACTCCTCCTATTTCTGACTTTTCTCTTAGTCATTTGTTAATTTGAAATCCATTTGACATTTTGTTATTGATCATTAAAAGACAGAGTTCTTAAGCTTATAGCATGATCTCCATGTTGCTATCTATGTTCATGTATTTAATAATTTTATGTTAACATTCAGTCTCATTAGGTTCATTCAAAAATCTTCCACTTACAAAATTTCCTAAAGTTGAACAGTACACTTTCTAAGCAGTTACGTATACTGACTCATTACCACACAGCAGTATTTTATTTATTATGTGTCCTGTAGCCGCCTGCATTCATTTTAAAACCGACTAAAATTGTAATCTAGTTACAACACACAAGTGGTCCCCATTTGGTGGAATGGCACATTCAATAGTGTATTACAGCTAATACCCCATAGTCTACACTGGGTCACGATCATTTGTATTTCACGTGTCTCAGTATGCAGTACGAAGATGATGAATAGGGTAGGGTAGCTTAACGAGTGACCCAGACATGTGAGAGCACTGGGTGGAGCCTACAATGATGTTCCAAGCATAATAAGCAGGATAACAAAAAGCTTTCCAAACAACTCCCGAAAAGAGCTTTCCCCTTAATTAAATAAAAATGTGTTCAGGAAGGATCTAAGCATAAAAGACGGTTGGTTTTCTAAAGCCTTGTCTAACCAAGACTTAGGACTATGATCTAGAAAACGGTTTTGGAAAATAATATGATAAGATTAAAATAAAAACAAACCTATTTTGACAGACCAATTTTCCATTGGTTACTGAACTATTTGGCTCAATTTACTTTCAGGACAAAAGAAAAGTTTGCTATTGTTATTGCCATTTATGGCAAGATCGCATTAAAAACATAATTTATGCAGTCCTACTTGGGCCAAACCATTCCGTGGCTTTAATTTTGTTTTACAACCACTTTATCCTGACTAAGGTTTGCTGTCTAGAAAAGATGGCAATCCATCGCAGAGCCTTGACCATCCCTGACTCCTCAAACGCAGATCATACTAGCAATGAAACAAAATAATGTTCATTTTTCACTTCATATATTATATTTAGCATATACAGGTAGTTCTAAGCAGGACATCTTATACCTCTTTTAAACTCGTTAGAATAGGTCGAAGGGCTCTACAAAACATGTCCATCAAGATCTTTGCACAAACTCACTCTCAGAGTGATGTTAAAGAGGCATTATTGGTTTAATTCTCTCCGTAGAAAACAGTGGCTTCTGTGTTTCTTCACATAACTTTCATAAATTATCAAGCTATAAAATGACAATCTGCTGCGTTCTGCATTTCGGAATGGATAAAAACACTGTTCTAGCAGTTAGCTTGTGGTAATCTTAGAAACAGCTACAAACACAAAACTAAAGTGCTTACAGATCATCTTCTGACTTGCCATGAACAGTATTTCCAGATACCCACATAAGCATAATCCAAAATTTTCAAACCCTAGAAAAGTTATCTTCCCTTCTTCAAAACTGTGAGTCATATAGTACACTAGTAGGGCTCTGGAGCATTTTGTCACATGCTGGGTAATACCAGGGATATTCTAAAGTAGTGATTGCATCACAATACTACAAAAGTCAATATGACACAAACTGTTTTTAAGAATTTACAAGAAATGCATGAATTGTTGTGTTCATAGAAACAGTAGAGATCCACATAGAAACTCTTATGTACAAAGAGGTATGTGATCTAAATGCCAACTGGTATGGTATTGCCACTTTTTTATACATTGTTTTACAGCCAATCACTTGGTAAACAGCTATCATCAGTATATTCCAGATCATCAGTTAAAACTAGGGAGAGGAACTTAAACCACCTATTTTGCCAAGAACAGTTAGTAAAGAATTGTAGCCAGTGTGTTTGCCATTGTGAAATAGCTTTAATTGAGCACTTTATATATTGCATTTAGATTAGTGCAGCTTTGTATGCACACAGTTTGTGATCCACTAGCATTAACTGCTTAGATGTGTTCAAGCATATGTTATTAGCAGTAACTTTAGAATTTAAAATAAGCTTAATGCATTTTCTTTTGTGCTTGCTTACCTGGACTCTGATGGAACAGGAGTCGTTTTGCACCCTGCCAAGGCAGTAAATGTTCCACAGTCAAAACAGCACTTGTGGAATGCAGTTATTTCGGCTAAAGGAACTGGAGATCAAGCAGCAACAACAGGCTGTGTGAAAAGCCCTAAATGACTAAGAAATATTTTCTCTATAGACAAAACACAGCACAAGGAGCAGTCCTGGTACTTCCATTCTGACTTTTAATCCTAAACTGTGGTCTTCTGGTTAATCAAGGGAGTTTTACATTCTATCAAGACTGGTTTGTAGAAGAATCAACTAAAATAACCAAAACAAAAGCATCATCAGAAAATTCAACCTCCCACAGGCTCAGAGAATGTCATGCACTAGGGGGTATGGCAGATTGATTACAGACAGCAATCAACATCGGAATTAATTGATCTAGTCAGAAAACAGTTTGTATATTGGGGGGAGGTATGTTATTGATCATTAGAAAACTCTTCTGAATCCTCTACACTGGATCCAGAGAACTGTGCTGGACATGACTTCCCTGCCTATGAGATTTAACATGAACTTAGCATGAACTGTCATGATCAATTCACTTTATACCACTGAGTTTTAAGATTATTCAGATGAACTGGGTTTGATCCTTGTCCCCAGGCACCTGAGGCCAGGTACCAGACCTCTGAGCGTTCTTTTCATATTTTTGTAGGGTTCCGCTGGGTAAACTGGTTTTCTTCTACATTTGGAAGGCATGCAGACGATGACATATGTATGTATGTATGTATGTATGTATATTAGGGCTGTCCGCAAATAATCGATTATTCGTTGGTCGACCAAAAAAATTACTAGTCGGCCAAATTCCATTGGTC
>JAOUQU010142455.1:0-15067 GCA_028566735.1 Ammoglanis amapaensis | reverse complement strand
ATGTCCTTATTGGCAGGCTAAGAACCACCCAGAGTATTCTATGTTCTTGCTTCCAGTTTTCCAGAAGGTGCCAGAACCCCCAAACAGAAGAATGTAAGTAAAGAAGAAAAAATGTATATGTAAAAAATTTAAAGTCAAGTATGAGTAAAGTTACTAGTCTAAAAATCTACAAGTAAAAAGTAGCAAGTTGCTGAATTGAATTTAAATACAATCGTTTAAGTAAACAAGAAATTAAGAATGTAGATATGTAACTCAGAATCTGACTAAGTGACTAAAAATGCAAACTATTAATAATGTAAACAAATTAAGTTATATATACACAAAGTAACTGGGTGTCCAAAATGTGACCAAGTAGTGATACAGTGACCAGGTAGTGATGAATTAGCCAGGTGGTGATGTTAAAGTGTCCAAATAGTAATAATAAGTGATATATGCTGAGCAAATACCTTTCACAATAGTTATTCATTAATACATAATATAAAAGCATGCATGTTAAATTATCAAACCCTGTTGCATATTTGCTGTTTACAATGTTGCCAAATTGTACAGGTTCTTGTCCAATTTTTACTATAATCTGACAACCCTATTTACTTGTACCAAGTTGACACCAGCTTCATTATTAGTATAGCATAGCATGTAACATTTAGAAACTTACAATTGGCTGGACAAAAGATTTTTAAGTAAATGTAGAAGTTGTCAAATATACTTCATTACAGTATTGCGAGTAAATAAGTAACTTGTTACTTTCCACCTTTGAATGTGACTATAAAACTTAAAGATAAAACATAGTATACAGATAA
The DNA here is from genome assembly GCA_028566735.1 of Ammoglanis amapaensis. Taxonomy (NCBI): domain Eukaryota; kingdom Metazoa; phylum Chordata; class Actinopteri; order Siluriformes; family Trichomycteridae; genus Ammoglanis; species Ammoglanis amapaensis. The sequence goes on along the minus strand of JAOUQU010142455.1, from coordinate 14,267 downwards.
GTTTATCATCTGCCATAGTCTCCGCTGGAAGTCATGTCGCTCTCCCGTCACCTTGAGACTTTTGCTTTTAACTGCTTGATAGTATAACACACCTCTTGTTCCTTGATCCATCTGTATGATAATACTGATCCATTATCTATTTCATCTCAGGCATGCAGCACATATAACCAACCTTGCATCTTGGGAGAGGTAAATAAGAAAGCCGTAGTTTTAGCATGCAGAGTGCAGCTACTCCCTGATGTGTATTCACTATGCCTGTTTAAGCAATCAGTTCCACTGGGACAGATAAGGGAGTCGTGGTAAGTGTGGAGAATAAGGTACATGCTGAAATAAATTTGTTATTCATTGATTCCCGCCCTCAGACTTGTCACCTTCTCATGCCTACAGTGCGATATAAAAATATAAATTAATTCCACCCAACTTGCACAGACATCCTGGTTACCTGTGGCCAATGCATATTATTAAGTCCTTTAAAAAATCAGGAATATCCTGAACGGGGCACCAATCTACCACAGGGATTCGACCATCAATCCAGGCAGCTCGGCCAGCTATAGCTATAGATCTTAGAAGAAGTAGAATACTATAATCTTCTCATTAGATTATATTGTAATATTTTTACAGTTTTAAAATGATTTCATCTTATTCATTTTGCCTTCTTTCCTGCTTCTGTATTCTTCAGACCCCGCAGTAATTTTTATGACCTCCAGCTAATGTCCAGAATGACCACCATGTGCAAAATGAACATCCGCTAGACAAGCAAGGATTGACTCATGAATACTCTGGTATGTTGTCACTGGCATCTAGAGCCATACTGACTGCAGTACATTCTACTGTCCAAGCATAACTTTATGGCCACTAATTATAAATTTCTTATTCATTGATTCCAGCCTCTCAGTCACCTTCTCTTGCCTACAGTGCGATATAAAAAGATAAATTAATTCCATCCAGCTCACGCAGTCATCCTGGTTACGTGTGGCTAAACTGTGGATAATCAGTGGCCATAAAGTTATGCTTGGTCAGTAGAATGTACTGTAGAATGTAGAGTCAGTATGGCTGTAGATGCCTGTGATAACATAACAGAGTATTAATGAGTCAATCCTTGCTTGTCTAGCTGATGTTCATGTTGCACATGGGGGTCATTCTGGTTGTTAGTGGATGGGCTATAATAATAAGCAAATATACATTTTATGATGTTTCAAGCTCTAAGTGCCACTATGTAAAAGAATAGAAATGAAGATTGGTGGGGAGTTATTGAAGTAGGGTTCAGTAGTAGTATAGTCTTGCTCATTTCTATCCAGAGTGTTGAGACGTCATCCAAAAGTTTTTTTTTTGCATACCTGTAGTTAGGGACAGTGTAGCCTAGTGGGTAGAGCGTTGGGCTGTGAACCCAAAGGTTGGGGGTTCAAGTCCAGGCTCTGCTACACGGTCACTGCTGGGTCCTTGAGCGAGACCCTTAATCCTGCCTGCTCCAGGGGCGCCGTACGTTGGCTGAAGCTACCCTGAAGCATTTATTTCTGCTGATATTTCATACAAGTACATTATACTTATAAAACTTCTGGATGAAAATGGGTGAGTGTATTGATTTGAACAAGTTTGAGAAGTGCCAAATTGTGATGGCTAGATGACTTGGTCAGAGTATGTCCAAAAATGCAGCTCTTGAGGGGTGTTCCCGATCTGCAGCAGTCAGTATCTATTAAAAGTGATCTATAACTGCATAAGTAACTATGTCAGATATGAGGGGTGGCCAAACCCCTGTAATGGATTGGCTGCCTGTGTCCAGTCATTTTGTAGAAAAAAAAATCAAGTGCTATGAATTTAGAGTAAATTTGCAGATGAACTGAAATAATAAAATGCACAGCTGTCTGAAAATTAGCTGCAGCCAGTTCTCTACTGTGTGTTTTAAAAAGGTTAAAGTGGGGATTAAACCCATTTTTTATATATCGAGCAGGAAGGTGATGGGCACATTCTTGGTTGGCATGTTTGTCATGTCTGCATGGGTGTATTTCTCCAACAGTCCAAAGACATGCAATTGCAAGTTAACTGGACATATCATAACTTGCCTTATCTAAATATCCTTTTCCACAGTACAACAAAATTCTGTGCATATTCTGTTCGTTTGAAAGTCAGGGTCGGTGCTCAGGATCAGCCTATAGCTGAGTGGGTTATGAGGCTTGCTCAAGGGTCCAGCAGATAGATAGAGTAGTAGAGTATGCTTTATATATAATGATATGATACATTGTCTATGTCTTATGATAACCTGGCATTTTGTGAATCGAGCCCAATACTATTGCTATTACTATATTATTTCTACTACCTCACTGTAGAAGTACTTTTTAATTATATTGGGTCTGTTTTTGTTAGGAAAACAGAAAAGAATCTTTAATAAGATCTATTCACATTGTAAAGGAAGATTTCAACAAGGTCCCTTGTCAGTGACAACAGTCGGAACGAGACTCTTAACTCTACTCACTGTTTATTCATGGTCACTTCTAATAATGAAGACGAGAAAGAAAAAGTCTTTCCATGTGTTCTCACCAATTTAGTTTCATGTTATAACATATTTTCTAGCCAGACTGAACATGCATATTGAATATAATCTTTGTTATAAAAACAAATCTCCTGGCAACACTGCTAAGCAAGTTTTAATGACAATAGATTATGTAATATCATCATAACAAACATACACTTGTGTTAGGATGATTAAGATAAAGTGATTAATTGAAGTAGTTAGCATCTTATTGTGTGTTTGTTATCCGAGACACGTATTACCCTTGTGAAAAGTACTGAATGTAATCAGTAAGCCATTTAGCTAATTGAACATTTTTTTAATGTTACAGAATAAAATAAGTCAGCTTTGTTCACTCATCTCTGGTGCTAAGCAATTACCTCAGGGTTTACAACATCGTGCGACATCATTCCAACAAAATCCACCTGAAAGGCTCTAGAGTTTATTTACCCTGATTTAAATAAATAATGCATTTACTTATTTACATTATACTGGCTTTACATGATTCATAAGTTCTTCACCTGACATGCTTTTTTTGGACTGTGGGAGAAAATGAAAGCTCCCGAAGGAAAACCACATACACGGGTCGAACATACAGAAAGAACCCGGGCTGCTTTAACTGGAAATCAAACCAATTTATCTACCATGCTGCATGATGTTGAGTGTTAAGGTCTTATCACATTGTTTTCTACTAATCATACACTGAAAATACTCAGACTGGAATCAGAAACTGATATGAAATTACTTTCTGTTAAAGTCTGCAAATGGCACTGCTTACATCTTTTGACTTATCTTGTATTTGGTTAAAATGGCAAATTATTCAACAATGGACTTCTGTGATGTACATTTTAATGTCTGCAGCAATGGGATTAAGGCTGTATCTGGCCAAGATATTCTCATATCTAATAGCACATCCTGGATCTTACTTGCTAAACTAAGGTTTTTTTATTTTTGCCATACATTTTTATACATAGGGCTTGTAGCATAACCTTGCTGTACTGGGTAGTCAGGACTAGAAAGAAGGTAAACAGCAGGGGTATGAGACACTCCCTAGACAAACCCTATCAAATCACTTAAAATAAATTTAAAGGTTACTTTGTAACAGCAGACTTGAGATACTCTACACAGACTTTGGGAATTGGTTTGCATTTGACCTTTCAGTGTCGGAAGTTTCAGTGACCTTATCCTTTCAGTTGTTAAACTTTTTTCAACACTACCGTACATATTTTTTTTAAGTAAAAATGTTTAATGGCCACCTGAGGCCATGCTTGTTTGAGAACTACTTTTAATAGTCTGCATTCAGGTACATATATTACATATAGCATTCCCCACACTGAAAAGTTATTTATTACTGTTTTTTTTCAACTATTATTCCATAGGATGGAGATTAAAGTGATTCAAAAATAATTCTGCAGAGTTCTGTAATACCATATAGTGTGGACAGTCAAAAAAAGGATTTATGTCATGTGATGTGTCAGACTATATGGATCAGAGATCACCCACCTACAAATTCCATTGACCTGTGGATGACTACACGGATGGCATGGGTCAAAACCCCTCCAGATGTTTCCAGCACCTTTGTGGACCAATGTCATGTTGAGCTGCTGAATTAGTCAGGCTAACATGAAATATTCTGACATTTGTCATGCCAGTGTATTTTGCTAGATAGTGTATAATGTACATAATACAATTTAAAAATATTATTAACAATAGTAAGATTCTTTGTGATCTTTACATCACTTCTGGGTGTACATAATATCAATTGTTGCTTATAACCATGGTGCTAATAGTCAGTATTGGTATTTGTGTTGCTAATATTCATTCAGTAAATGTCTTCTCAGTAAATCGGCCACACTGATTAAAAAATAATGATAGCTGGTTGCTTTATCATGTCACATTTCTGAATGCACTGTTATTCTAAAAGTTCTACTGAAGATGAAAGTTGTCATTGTTTAACCTTATTGTATGTGTAATTTCTAATGCACAATGATGTCTGTTAACTTTTACCAACTCATTTTATTTAACAAAGCAGATAATACTAACATGAAAAAGCACTCAAGTTGAGTGAATGTTGACACTTCACATTTTTAACCACTATAAAGTTTGCTGCTCCACCACGCTGAGAACAAATGATCTCGTCAGCTCTCAACCACCATAAGAGGGTCATGTTTGTATCACAACTGCATAATGTTTATACTTTTTACCAACTTAAGTAGAAATCATAAAAACGGTCAATGTTCATCATAAATGTGGGCAAAATTTGTTGCGTTTGGCAACTACTTCATTTTATGCTTCATATTGTTAAGAAAATGTGAAAATGTCAGAATCAGAGGGTTTTTAAACATGCATTACTTTCATAAAGTATCAAAATATAAAATGATTGGTTTACATACTGCGTTTGGTGTAAGTATAGTTCATAATTATCAAAGCAGTTTGACGTTTAATAATCGTAAAGTTGGCACACTAAACTTCATTAAAATAGATTCTTATCTTAACTGTTCTTGAGCTGGCAATGCAGTATTAGCCCACCTAACTGTCTCAGTTTTGACTGATCTACCAATCTTATAGATTTTCAAATCAATATAAAAAGCATTTCATGCAAACCCTTTGAAGTGAATAGATGTTCGGCTTCCATGGGCACATTATTTGACACAATTTCACATTTTAGAGGAAGCTGGGATTCCCTTGCAGTTTTATACTGATTATATAAAATATTTCTAAAAGATCTTAACATGTTCATGGCCTTTTAGCCCACCAATTAATTACTAAATCTCCCTTACCCGGGGAACCTGTACCTTCTTGTTGTGAGCCCGCAGTGGGAAAAAAAACCCAAATACACAGGATCATCATTACAATGCATTGGTTTAAACATCCTAGTGTTTAGAACTGTAGGAAGAAACTAGAGCTTGTGAAACAAAATTCAAAAAGCCTTGGGGAGAATATGTAAACTCCATACAGAAAGGATACAGACTGGCCCACCTGGATTGTACTTACTTGGATTGTGCTACCAGTTTAGCCACTTTGTGCAACTCATTTAACCACTAATGTGAAATACTAAATAACATTTATATATAAAATGTTTAAAAGGCAATTACTTTAAAAATAAATAAATAAAACAAAAGAACAAATAAGTGCCAAAGCTTATGTTTGAAATGAATTAAAAGTTTTTTTTCAACAACTCTTTCTTTTTGATGGTGTCATGCCACACTGATCTGAGCAGCCTGAGTTATGAGTGTTTTTATCTAACCAAAACCTGTACTGAAAGAGAATGGCAAATCAAATACATGCTTCCTCTCTGCATAGAGCCTGGCATGATCAATAATTAAAAAGCTACAAGAGTAGGGGTGCACATTGGGAACCTGCTCATTAAACCCAGTCGGGTTTGACATGTCATGTGAGTGTGCATCCCTATATCCAGCACACAAAACTATATACAATGACCAAAAGTGTGAATGTGCACCTTATTATATATTATTTTGCTACAATAGGCTTGTTGGACAGCCTTGGGGGCATTCTTATTGCAAAGTACCCCCCCCCCAACTCTTGTACCTCGTCCTGTTCTTTTCAGCCTCAGTGGGCAATGTAAGGCTTTCTATAAAATTGTGTGACTAAAAGAGTTTAAGCACTATTGTTAAATTGAAAAAAGTTAGCTTATTAGTATTAGCTACCCAATGGTCAGTTTTATCAGCTGGGCATGTGTATAGTATAAAGTTTTCCTGCCCCAAAGGCAGGACATTTATACATTATAGACAGGACATTAATATTATATACGAGTTTTTTGCCTTGAGGGCAGGAAATTTATACTGTATAGGGTGTTTCTGCCCCGAGGGCAGGACATTTATACAGTATAGGGTTTTCCTGCCCTGAGAACAAGACAGATTTCCTGCCCCGAGGGCAGGACAGGGTTTTCCTGCCCTGAGGGCAGGACATTTATACTGTATAGAGTTTACCTGCCTCGAGAAGGAGACAGATTTCCTGCTGAGAGGGCAGGACATTTATACAGTATAGAATTTTCTTGTTCCGAGGGCAGGACAGATTTCCTACCCCGAGGGCAAGACATTTATACTGTATAGAGTTTACCTGTCGCAAGGGCAGGACACTTATACTGTATAGCATTTTCCTGCCCCGAGAGCAGGACATTTTGTTCTGTATAGTGTTTTCCTGCCCCGATGGCAGGACATTTATCCTGTATAGGGATTTTGGATGAAAAGAGGGTCAGCTAGGATAGGTTAAGCTAAGCTGCTCTGAGCTTCAGTTTCACCTGAATCTTTCTTTCACATTCTGTTCTAACACATGCCATCTTAAGAGTCAGCATTTGAGATTAAATGTACCTGAAATGGAACTCATTTGTTTTCTGTCAATTCTGAATACACTCCATTTCACTATGAATGCAAGGACAGCCAGAGGCACATGTCTCCCCCTTTCACAAACCAGTTGGCTGTAGATTATTCAGCACTCAAAAGGACTAAGGTTTTTTTAATGCAGGATAAATAGTGTTTCTGTCTGTCTGTCTGTCGGTCTATCTGTCCATCTGTATATCCACCCATCCAAAATATAGAGTATCTGCCTGTCTGTCTATCCTTCCTTCAATCTGTTGCTCCATTATCACAACCTTCCCTGAAAAGTATATCTCTGCCCGCTTGTTCATCCATTCATTAATCCATCTATCTAAAGCATCATTACATTCTTCACAAGACACATCAAAACAGAAAGTCTATTCGAAGAAATTAACGGTATTTTTGTTCACTATAGTAGTTTTTGTTTTTTATTTTGCCTTCAAATGTTTTTTTAAATAATTTATTAACATTTAAACAACACACATATCAAACTGTACAGTCCCACAGGAACTGCAACATAGCATTTCTTATACTGATTATCACATTTATAAGTGAGTGGGAGTACAATTGTACTGGTAAACAAAACTAAGATCTAATTACAATTTAGTTCATTAGCCTTTACTGACATCTAAACTATAGGATGGTTTCCGGTGAGAAGTTTGACATGAATGCAATTAAAATACATTTTGATTAATATATTGATAGGGTTATAGGTCATATAACATCTAGCAATACAGAAATTCAATCCTGGCCATGACTAACTTAGCCATTGACTAGATCACACGGTTTTCGTCAATTTGGTAGACAGAAGTCAACCCACCTAATCAACCCACCCAATAGAAACTTACAGATGAAACTCATTCCAAAGATTTAAACTTGGGTAGCCAAAAACACGTGCTTTGTAAAATGTATAATTTAAATGCCACCACGTTGTCCATCATATTCATAAATGGAAGAATCTTTTAGCACAGGAGAGCAGGAACTCAGTCATGACTAATTAAATCTGGGTTAAGTGAGCTATGTACATCCCCATCCACCCCGTTCTTTTCAAAAGTACCAATCCACTGCCTTCAGACAAGGATGTCTCTCCTTCAGAACATTGAAATAATTGAAAATAATTATGATAATCGTTGAGGGAGGAATTCTCTCAGCAAAATGATGGGTTTTTTTCAGCTTAATTGCTTTGCAGAACAGAAAAGGGTCATCCTTACGGAGGATTTCTTACAGAAAAAGCAATTATGAATATGTCAGATTAAAAGAGGAGAGGGAGATTTTCCATAGGCTCCATTTGTAGAAAACCTGTCGACCCTTTTCAGTCATTTCTATTTGGCTTACCAGAAGACAATTTAGTGTATGCTGGTGATTGTGTGTATAGGGGATGTGGGAAATGGATTTTCCACTTGGACATGGTTTGGTGACGACCTTGAAATATTAAGGCTGCGTGCTGATTTCCGGCTCTTATTTGTTCATGCAGAGAGTGGTTTAAAATTCACACATCCAATTTTTTCTGTCTTTGTTAATGTATGATGATGTAAATGAACCAAGCTATTCTTAGATTATAATGTACTACGGTATCCAATTAAGTGTCTTTATTTAAATGTTTTTGAAACCCCTTCCCATCTGCTTTACTCTCCAAAGAAAGGTATTAAATAGCCTTCAAGAAACTCCCTTTACTGTGTTTCGTTTTCTGCATTTGGTCCAGCATGTAGATTAAACCTTAAGTTTTCTCTTTGGGGTCCCTTTGACCCAACAACCTCTTTATTACTTATTTATCAACCATGTTCGTCAGACGCAAAACACTAACATAACCTTAACATAACACTAACATACTGTTTGAAGCATGTAAGTTTGTGGTATGAGACACAGCTTTACACACAAATGTGTGCACTAAAAAGTAAGTGCTCGGTGTGCACTACTCTGCAGCTATCAATTATTTTAATAATCAATCATTCTATCCATTAATAAAGTAATGGGATAAGAAATTTTGTTTTGCTTTAATAAATACATATGAAAAGATAAAGATAAAATAAAATGTCTCTGAAAGCAAACTATAAATTTTGATTCATTGCAATCAACAGAACATCTATACATGGCAAAAATAAATCCATCAAAATAATTACATTTCAATTACTTTGAATGTAAACATAAACATGGAACTTACAGGAAACACAATTAGCAAAACAAACATAGCTTTAAATTCAATTCATGCAAATTTCAGAACTAAAGGTTTCACAACACAGTTCACACATCACATAAAAATAAGGATCATTTAATGTGTTTGTGTGTGTGTGTGTGTGTGTGTGTGTGTGTGTGTTTGTGTGTGTGTGTGCCTACATCCAATGAAGAAAACGTTGCAGTTTTAACAACTTTTTTCCACTTTAAAATGATTAACTTTCTGTTTCTCTAATATTATCTCTCCATTTCTCTTTGCTAATATTTCAGGTGCGTTCTAAATCACACTTGATTACTGAACGCTACAGTGGATTGAACATACTGTAGTATTTAAAGAAATGTGGGCAAAAAGTACCTGGTTTAATTGTTGTTTGTGTGTGATTTTGGATGCAGCACTCGGCTTTATTACGGCACCTGCACACGCTTAGTAGAAATCTGTCCAAAACACTGTGAGCTGTATGTTGTTGTGTGTATTACATGATTCATTGATGGCAGAAAGTCACCTGAAGGAATCGTTTCAGCCATAGACTACACAATGCATTTTCTTTGCACTCACATATGAGCGTTGTTTGAGATACAGCTTGTGTCTTAGTGTAGGGCACATGATTTGTGACATGCTCTCTACCAGTGGTGATTTCTCTTAGACACATTTCTCTAAAACATGTCCAGTTGGGTTCACATTTCATTGATTACAATTGTATAGAACATTTTCATCTAGAATACGAGTTCATTCAAAATCAGCAACTTGTTTGTTACTGCTTCGAAACTTGCTGGTCACTGGATAAATGCCATGGTTTTATCCCATCCTTGAACATCTCTGGGGGTGAATGGAGCTGTGGGTGGGTCTGGATGTGAAGCTTAGGCAAGATGATTGGAGGATCAGTCGACAGACTGAATCCCATTTTGATTGACAGCTATTTTGAGATCTAGACCGCCACTTAATCAATGGGATGATTTATGATGTAAGTCCACAATAAGCTTCCCTTCTTTGAAAGACCAACAGCCACCACTGATTTCTACTGCATGTGGGGTCAAAACAAGGATGAAAATACCTTTACTTTCCGAGAACACTAGAGGTAATGAGGATTGGCTGGCAGAATAAACACAGCGGAGAGATTTTTATCTTAAATGAAGACAATGAACTTTTTCGGGTCAACATTCACTGAAAAAGGTTCCGTTACTTGTAAACATGGCAGACATGATTCAGATTCGAATGTTAAAAAAGCTATTAAAATGTACATTTATATTAAAGCCTTACCATTAGCAAAAATACTACAATGCTCAACTATACAAATCAGCTATAATTTATAGCTGATTTGTATATTGATCTGCACATTTATACTTATGTATGTAAATAGTATTTGCATTTAATGTATGTTTAAAAACTGTGACTATTGGACTAGTCATTATAAGCTTGTCAAGGTTCACGACTGCAAGGCTGTATAGGGAACATCACAGTACTATAAGATGCTTTGGATAAAATCATCTACAAAATAGTCAAAATGATCCATTGTTATACAGATGCCATAACATAAAAATGTTATTCTGATTTACAATCCTGAAGACAATTGTTGCTTCATATAGATGCCATTGGATTATTTGATAGAAAACTGATAGATATAATTTAGTTTTAACCTAGTGGTTAAGGTATTAAACTAGTATTGGAAAAAATCAGTGGTTTAAGGCCCAGCATGGCCAGCTTAGATCCTTGAGCAAAGTACTTAACTCCAAATTGCTTACACTATATACTGTATAGAGTAATGTTAGTAACTTTGGCTTTACTAAGGGTTTATTAAGTTGTAAAAATTAAAATAAGTCTGATTCCGAATCTTGCTGTTTTTGCACTGTACAGTCGTGGTCTGGCGGTTAAAAAGATGGGCTCGGACAGATCATAACTGTCTATAAACAAGGTACCTAAACCCTAACTGCTCCTCGGGAACTGTGATTAGGGTATGTGTGCTCACTGCTGAGCCGTGACGTGTTTTCAATGGTATGTTCTTGACTGCATGCACTGGGATACCTGGTTAAATGCACAGTGGTGAAAAAGTATTCCAAAATCTTTATTTCTATTTTATTTAATTCTAATTTATTATTACTATTATTAAATTGTCAGCCATATAAATATGTACCCATAGAGTCAGACTTTTACATTTCAGTACATATTTAAACAAAACAGTGTTCCTTCAGTATCACCATGCAACACAGTGCAAAACAGTATAATTAACAGTACAGTTACACAACAATCCAATAAATACAAGATAAAGCCTATAATAAATACAAAAATATATTTCTAATCTAACCATTTCGAACCTAAACAAGCAACTGAAAGACATCTTAATCATTAGTATGTGATTCCTCCACACAATACCTGCTAACATCATTTTTAAGTTTCCTCTCAACCATTCATCTTATCAAAAGAGCAGTCATCAAAAGTAATTTCTTCTCATCTTAGTGTTTAATTCAGATGCTTATATTTCTCAGTTATGTCTATACAGCTATTTGAATCCTCCAGGTCTCCAATTCTGCATGACATTTAAACCTATTATTTATATTCATCCTCTGTAACATCGTGCAATAAAGAAAATAACTTTTACAACAAAGTGACCTTTTGCTGCGCTAATTACCACACCTGGCAGATGCATAAAGCTGCCACCTGGAGAGCAGGGCATTGGAATTATTGATAAACATGTGCCGGAGAGCAGTAAATTTAAAAGCATTAATTGAGTAGTGGACAGAATGATGCAATAGCCTGTGGCTGTCCAGTACCTCGCTGAATTATTCACACGCCTCATTGAAGAGGCTCGGAAAAGAGAACTAGAGAAGTAAAGAGAGTTCTAGTTATCTGGCTTTGTTCCAGCGCTGTTCTTTTTTTTTGTTTGCTTGTTTTATTTATTTATTTGTGTTTTTTTCAGCATGTGCTTCATTTTCCTTTGTTTAGACAAATTATTTGCAGCCTTTGTCATGTGGGAACAAAACAACGATTCTTTTGCATGTTAATCTTAATTAAAAGTAATCATTGTAACAGTTGAAAGGACTGATTTGTCGGATCTCAAGCACTCTGTTTATCATTCCTGACCACCTGTCTACGCGTGCATATGCATGTGTAAGGTGAGGATGTGTGTTTGATTGACATGCTTACCAGTGTGGACTTTAAAAAGATTAGAAGCAATCCAAGCTTAGTCTTTAAGGTACATTTGAGGGTTATTTTATCTCCACCACTACGTATCCATGAAATGAATTGTAATACACAACAATGATAGTGAGTGAGCGTTGTAAATAATAACTAAATATTCATTGTGATTGTCTTAATCAAGCTTTTGTAACTAATCTGTATTTATTTGTTGTTATCTTGCTCTTAGTTCATGTTCTATTTTACCTAATTTAGCTATTTATTTTCTATTCTAATTTACTTTACTTAGCTACTATTCTTAAATACGTACTGCCCGATGTATGTACTTTATGTACTCGGGATCTTTTGGATATAAGGTGACCTTGAGTGTTTTGAAAGGCGCCGGCAAATAAAATGTATTATTATTATTATTATTATTATTATTAATAATAATAATAAAAACGATATTCTGAATAATATATTTCATTCCTGGCCTGGTGCAGCACAACGGGATAGTCTTTGTTTACCTTTACTTCATTGCACATGCAATGCCGTGCAATGCCGTGCCGTGCCCGGATGAGTTGTACTCACTGCTACTTAAGATGTAGCGGATATAAAACAGGCAATAATTAAAAAGAATACAAGTCAAATGTTTTATTATGTTTGAGGTTGGTTTGGAACATAACACTGAACACTACACAATGCACACCGACACCAAGAATGCAGTTTATAGGATTGATGATGTTGACGAAGAAGGCAGTGTAAAGGTGAATATGATTCAATTTGAAGGAATGATGAAGTAGAAAGAGCCTAAGCCGTAATTGGAGTGAGGTGCTGGTATGCAAGACCGATCAGACAACAGGTACACTAGAACCACCGGCCACCTGCAGGTAGATGTGGTGAACTCATGGGGTGCACGGAGAAGTAGGCAGTCTAAAGGAAGGATGGTTAACAAGACTGGAAAAAAAGCAAAAATGGAACACTAGACACAAGTAGAAATGTGGGAAGAAACGAACAGAAGAAAAGTAACAAATGAGTCAACAAGTGAAAAGTAAATGAAGATAAATGGAACAGATTCTGTAATCTGTAACTACTATATTGCCTAACTCACTCATCTAAATTATAGGAATCAGGTGCTCCAATCACTTCCATGGTCACAGGTGTATAAAATCCAGCAACTCAGCATTACAAACATCATGGACGGCAGAGTCTGCAAAGTCTGGTGTGGATGAAATTGGCTTTTCTGCACAGAGTCCTGACCTCAACCCGATAGAAACACCTTAAGGATTAAATTTGATTGGAGACCGAGAGCCAGGACTTCTCGTACCAACATCAGTATGTGACCTCACAAATGCACTTCTGGAAGAATGGTCAAAAATCACAAGAAACACACCTCAAAAACCTTGAGGACAGTCTTTCCAAAAGAGTTGAAGCAGTTCTACCTGCAAAGGGTGAACCAACATCATATTGAACCCTATGGATTAAGAATGGCATGTGAGCGCATTTGTGAGTCAAGGCAGGTGGGCAAATACTGGGAATATAGTGTACTTCTCTGAACAACTAAAGCCTGCAATGGTTTTAACAACAATAACCATCAGGTTTGAGTGAATGGGTGTACCCTTAAGTACCCTCATAATTTAGATCGGATGGGAATGATTAGTTAACGGGTGGATTTGTCGATTGAATGAATGTTTTGTCATAAATAGTTCATTTACATGCATACATTTAATGTTAATTTGTTTGGATTGTATCTTCTACTTTTAAAATTTTGGTTAAATTCATGACATACACAACACAGTACACAAGTCCATATCAAACACAGTCATGGACATTTTGTAACCAATTCATCCCATGCAGTAATGCATTAACCTCCAATCTTCTGGTTGATAACCCAAAGATCTACTTACTACTGTATCACTATCCCTGTAATGTAAACTCCACACAGAAAGGATCCCGACTGCTTTAACCCTGTCACTTTGGCACCTCACATTGACTGTTGTCAAACTCACTTAAGTGTTTATGTTTGCACGATGAAATGTTCACTTGCTGCCTAATGCATCATGTCCAGTGTAGGGACAGTGTAGCCTAGTGGGTAGAGCGTTGGGCTGTGAACCCAAAGGTTGGGGGTTCAAATCCAGGCTCT
>JAOUQU010142245.1:0-15071 GCA_028566735.1 Ammoglanis amapaensis | reverse complement strand
TGTGTCAGTGATCACGACTGAAATACGGCAGGTGGAAGTGAACAACACACACTGGACACATTTTTAATCTGAAAGTGTCCGATAAGTGAAGTTACTCCCGATTATACAATGACAGACGTTCTCATGGAGGGGGATTCACCCCCCCCCCATCCTCCCCCCACTCCATCCACTCACGCCGTCACACCGCAGTCAAAACGGTACATTTGATCTTATTTACTCAATGTTTTCTTGTGTTTAAATCGTTTTTATGTTTATTTAACTCCATGTGTTACTGTATTATAACTCTTCTCATTATAAAAACATTCCTGTATATCGTATAATTTGCATATATTAGTGAGGTAACCGGGGCTGGGAATGAATTAATTGTATTTGTGTTATTTGTTATGGAGAAATGTGTTTCTGATAGTTCGGATACCGACCGACCTTTCGGAATGGATTGTGGTCGTTAACCGGGGTTCCACTGTATTCATTAATTCAACAGATTTATCTAAGTCAATCGATTCGTATCGATTCTTGCTGTTTTATTAGATTCCTAAGTGAGAAGTTCCACCTCTTACATTCCCACCAGTCATAAAGTTTTGTAGCAGACAGGAATGTGAAATAAAAAAATTAATGCTTGAATTTTATTATCATGCTTCACTAGACTCAGATGAATCTCCCGTGGCAAGAGAACGAACGATGGTCGTCCATGTGAACCAGCACATTTACCAGGATGAAATGGCACTCGGTGGTCGGCCTTTAAATACCAAGGACTCGGGTTGCCAGACTGATGATGTTTTAATTGCTGCTCCATCTCGGAGGCGGATTCGAGCTCAGAGGAACCAAGGAATTCCAGCTTCTCTTTCACACTCCACTGGAAATATCTCTTCTTTACCTGATCATTGTGATGCAACCTACACCACTGCAGCGAGTACCCGTCTGCGATCCAGAAGTTTACCTCGAGACGGAAGTCGACTCCGGGACAACGATGAAGATGATAGTGATGACGATGAAGATGAGGATGAGGATGATGACGTGCTTTCTCCTTACGAGCCTGAGCACTTCCTTTCCGGTTCAGGGACGAGAATACTAAAGGACGAAGAAGAGAGCACCGATGACCAAGCCATGCCTGAGCTTCAAATAGAAAGTATAAAGCACATTTGTAGCCCTGAAAGTCCCTGGATTGAACGGGGCAGATCAAGGTTTCCACGGAAATCTGACCTGGGAAGCTGTGAGATCTCCTCCAGCTCAGATACGTTTAGCAGCCCTATTCACTCCGTGTCCACCGCGGGTGTACTTGGGAACCAGATTGATCAGAAAGAAGACCATCAGTCTTCAAGTGGTAACTGGAGTGGAAGCAGCTCTACTTGCCCGTCTCAGACCTCAGAAACTTTACCACCAGCAGCCTCGCCCCCCCTGACTGGATTCTCACACTGTGATTCCGAACTTTCTCTTAACGCCGGCTGTCATATTATCGATGACACTACAGGCTTTATTATTGACCCCTGTCACATAGATAAGACACAATCGGATCAGATGGACGATGCTGGTGTCAGTACAGCTAGTGATGGGGAGTGGAACTGTAACCAGGACCAGCAGGATCAGCCATGTCTCCGGAACTATAGTCCAAAGCACTTGAAGGAAGACGAAAGTGGCGTAAGTTGCCCCAGTTATTCCAGCGGAGAAACTTATGAGAGCTTCAGTGGCCAATCACATGCTGAGAAATCCGAGAGCGGTTCACTTTACAGGGTCGAGCACGAAAACTTCCACACCTCAATGCACTTTTATTGTGAACTTAAAGAGCCTACAAACTATTATGACTATGCAGCCATTGAACCCATCTGTGGCCCAAATGCGAACATGGTTTCCGGTATGGGTGAATACACTCAACCAGACTACAAAGGACTACATATGCTTGGAAGGACGTGTCTCTCTTTGAGAAAACCAAAGGTCAAGCCTCCACCACCAAAACGTAGCTCTTCTTTGAAGGAAACAGGTAGCACGATGGTTATTCCAGAGAAGAACCAACCAAAGATGAACAGTGAGCTGCCTCTGCCTTTGTCTTCCAGGGATATGAGGCTGCAGTTGGAGTTGGCTGGTTCTGTTGGGCATCGTGACAGTACAGATCTCTGTGACAAACACCTTGTCACATGGGGCATCGAGAACATTCGAGAACTGTTAGACTGCTCTTCACCGTTTAGTTCTTCTGACACACATTCCTTTAAAGATGAGGGGGCCGTCCAGTCAGACTATGCAGATCTCTGGCTTCTCAATGACTTGAAATCCAGCGATCCCTACCAGCCACTGTCGAACTCAAGTACTGCTGCGGGTTCAACTATAATCCAGTGTGTTAAGGCACCAGAAATCGTGGAAACTCAGGCTGTTGAATCGTGTTCCAGACCCGCCTCCCCCCCACTTCTACCACCGGAGGGTGATTTGAAGTTGGGATCTCCTGAGAAGCCTGTGGGACTTGCCTCCCCTTCAAGTGGATATTCAAGTCAGTCAGAGACACCCACATCTTCCTTTTCGTCCGCATTCTTTCCAGGACCGTTGTCACCAAACAGTGGCAAAAGAAAACCCAAAGTTCCAGAGCGAAAGTCGTCACTTTCATCTCAGCAGCTTTCTCTCCGTGACCCAGGCTCTTCCCACAGGAGGGACTCCCACGTCAAACCACCTAGTCACCTCGACCTAAGTGCTCTTTACAGCAAGACCTTTGCCCACAGGAACCAATTGCACATCCTTCATCAGAACAAGCAGAAAGCGGCGGTGGCGGCAGCTGCTATAGCCGAGGCTCGAGCGGCCGCCGCTGCCGCAGCAAATTTGTCCAACTCTTCATCCACATCGAATGTTTTGCGGTCAGTTCAAGCCCAGTCCACTGATAAAGTTACAAAAGGAAATCATGAGCAGGCGAAGTCTCATCAATCAGCTGGTCAGAAGTATCCCACAGTTACAACAGATTCTGGATCCACTGATAACAGGAACAATCGAAAACCACCAGCCTACAAACCACCTTCAGCGCAGACGTGTGAATCCCAGTTTTCACCTCCCGACACCATTGTTACACCACATGAGAGGATAAGAATCAGACAGCAACGGTACGGCCCAGGGACGTTCTGGGCCATGACGGCTTTCAGAACATCCATGGAAGCCATCGGTGCAGAAGATGACCCGGTCAGAGATCCAGACACTCATGGTCCTCAACAAGGATGCAGCAGTTTTCCAGCTGCTGAATTAAAACTAAAAGACGAACACAGTCAGGTGTCCAGGTTACACACAGAGCCATCGTTGGTCAGCACATTGTCTCCACCTGCTTACAGTGAGATCCACAGGAGTGACGTTGTATCTGAAAAAGTGCCTGCCAGATGTTTAGAAGCACCACTGCACACCTGCAATATCATCACCATCAGAAGTAAAGAGGACGACGACACATCAAGTACCAAAAGTGCCTCACATCATGGACACGGGGACGAACCCACCCCAGACTCTGAAGATTACTTTAGCAAAGGTAACAAACACTTAAACATGAAAAGATTTGGATGCTAATAAAATGCATTTATGTTTTAACGTTACAGATTCAACACCAAGTGACAACACAGTTTCTCCTGATGATGATGATCCCGTTTTTCCTTCATCCAATAAACTTCGTACAACGGAAGATCTTTTTGCCATGATACACAGGTGAGCCAATAAAAATGTTTATTCATTGCCCCCCCCCATTAATAAAATATTAATGTTTTGAAAGCAGTTGCACATTTATCACTTCCAAAACATTCCAACTACACAAAGAAACGACAGACCACAAGGGGGAGCCCTACATCATCACAAAACACATCAAAACAATGGAGTGTACACACTTGTAGTTAAAGTCGTCTCTCTTTGTAGATGGTATTATTTTATGGTGGATGCTGAAATATAAATCCATTTTACATTCGTAATTACATCCTCCCTGTAGCCCAGTGGAGAGTCACTGTATTACAAGCTTGTGACCAGGGTTCGAAACCTCTTTCTTATTTTCCAACGTGATTTGGGTTTTCTTGATTTATTTAAGTTCTTGTTATATTTATTTGCTTTTTCTTTTTTTTTTACAATTAAATGAAATCGTTTTGTTGTTAATATGATCATTAGAATGAGGTTTTTTTTCGGCGTCACCCCAGGCCTTTGATGCCCTCCTACAGCAGCACTGTATATATTTATACTTAAATATAAGTTATGTTCTCTAAAATAACCCGTGATAATATTTCTACCCTTTTTTGACCAAACTCGATTAGATCAAAGAGGAAAGTTCTGGGTCGTAAAGACTCCGGAGAACTTAATGGAAAAGGTCGTCTTGGTGTCGCTACTGTGACGGCTCCCGTTAGTTCGCCGGTGATAAACCCGGCGCCTCCGGCCGTTTCCCAGAGAGCACCAGGACCCATATACAGGAGTGCCAGGAAATCAAGCACTTCCAACGAAGAGTTTAAACTTCTTTTGCTGAAAAAAGGCAGCCGTACCGATTCCAGTTACCGTATGTCTGCCACTGAAATCCTCAAGAGTCCGATCACGCCGAAATCTTCAGGGGAACTGTTTTTAGAGGGTGGAAGGCAACACGACGAGCCCTATTTACCACAGCAGGAGTCTCTAAACACAGAGCCGTTGGCCAGTCCTCTCCCCAAAGTCAATAGTGAAGGTTTTAGCACCAAGACGTTCGCTGCCACCAGACAGGGGCGCTCCAGAATCCCACCTGCAGCCAGCAGTAGCAGGTACAGCACTCGCAGTCGGCTCTATACTGCCCCCATGCAGGCCATTTCTGAAGGAGAGACAGAAAACTCTGACGGAAGTCCACATGACGAACGCTCCTTTTAGAGAACTAAAAAAAAGCGTTATGATAAACGAACATTTATATTTTTTATCCTCTTATCTATTCAATTGTCTAATAATTAAAGAAACATTTCTAAATTTGATAATTTTATATTTCATATTTTTGTGAACCTGTGCTGGGGCTAATTACCTGAGCAGATCAGAACTTCCAGTCTTTTATATGGATGCTCGAACATTAACCAGCCTTCTGATGTGATTGAGTTCTGTTAGATAATAAAGGATGCATGACAGGATAGAAAATATGTTATAAATCAGTCCTGTTGATATCTTAGTTAAGAACTTGGACATTTATTGCCAGCACAAACCCAACAATCTTCATAATTATTGTGGTTTATCATAAAAATGGTTTTGTCCCTGCATGATGTGAAAGAGAATAAAAACTGTATTTATGTGCCAAAGTGACTACAAACATGTTTAGATAAACCCACATAAAGGAGGCCGATCAATAATATAAATCAGTTACATCAGGGAATATTAAATTCATTTATAGCTGGCATTGATGGACACTCCAGCCAAACATTAGCATATATATATACACATAAAATAGTTTGTTCTATAATAATATAATATATAGTTTCCACACTTTTTAGCCAAACCATTTACGACTTCTGGTGTTCATTGTAAAGAGGACGGTTTGGAATAGATTTTTATTTAAGCCAGTTAGCATTAGCAATGTAATTATCTAACTCATTAGTGAGTTAATGTAATAATTAGGACGGTTCTCGACATAGTTTTGAGATTTTATTTGGGTTTACACAGGACAATCACACTGTGGCCTTTCCTAAAGATGTTCTGTGCTTTTAGGAGAACGGTTCTCTCTGATTTATGGTGGGAAAATTAATGAATTATTTTGCACTTGATTAAAAATTCTTTTAGGAGCATTTGAACAGAACGATGTGAAGGATCGATACATAGATGATATGTGCATTCGAGAACTAAGACCAAGTTTGGTATTATGTAGTTGGTTTCAGGTTTCGTGGTGTTAAAACACCAGCGTGGAACGTAAAAAGTACAGAACAAAGAAAAAGTTTGTGAACTTTCAATCATAATGCATAAATCATAATCATCCTTACACTTACAGGTCCACTTTAAACTACAAGATCTTCTTAATGTACTATTCACATTAAAGGTCTGACTGGTAAACAAAAAATATCCATTAACTTTCCACTGGATGTCACGTTTAGGATGCAAACATAGCTGAGAAAAAGCAAAAAGCAAAATATTATTTTATAATCTGTAAAGCAGTGGCGGGAGCAGAAATCACCGACACAATTATATCCAGTACATGTCATGTTGTAAATATCTCAGTAGCATTTTAAAGACTGGATCAAATGTGTCCACTTACAAAGAGTTTTCGGATTCGATTCCCGGGTTCCCGGCCAATCCGGTTCTTTCTGTGTGGCGTTTGAATGTTTTCCCCATGTCTGTGTGGGTACTCTGGATTTTCTCCCACAGGTTAAAGACATGCAGTCAGGTTAACTAGACATAATACATTTGTTATATGTGTGTATGTATGTGTGTGTGTGTGTGTGTGTGTGTGTGTGTGTGTGTGTGTGTACCCTTCAACAGACTGGTGTATTTTAGTGTATTAACTCTGTGTGGCCCTAAATAGGATTAAGTGCTGGTACCAGACGGTGGTTACTTGCTAGTATAATCAAATACTATTCAAGTAAACAAATTCTAAAAATCCTGTTGATGCTAAAGGTTCACAAACTTTTTCATGCAGCATAAAAATAGTTGTTTGTGTTTATCAGGTTTGTGTGAGAACTTCAGCCTAGAGGACAATAAAGGGAACAGGGGGGGGGGGGGTAGTGACATTGTTTACCTGTATTCTGTGAATACACCAGTCCAACGTTTTAATCTGTTCGGTCTGAGTAGAATTAATTCGTTTGAGAGAGAAATTTTTTACACTGTGTTAAGAAAAGAAACAGAACAAAGTTGTTTTACATTAAAAGTTAACATTTTTGGTGCTCCTATTTTTAATTTTGTCTTATTTACAGCATGCAATAAGACTGTAAATCATATACAAACGAAACACATTTTCACTTCAATCACTTGAATTTGTTGAGTGTGTGTGTGTGTGTGTGTGTTGTCTAGATAATAAATTGTATTGTTTGTATAGATGAAGCTTTATATCCCTCATGTGGAAAAAACTGGACAATCCATGAAAACACTGTTGGTATAAAAAATCAATATGTGGACAAAATCTGAGTCTTTAGATGTGAATTGTGGGAATTGAAGATGTTTTGCATTTATTTAGCTGCAAACTGGGGGCTGCTGGGAATGTTTGTTTATTATTTGTATAAATGTTTCAGCCTTTTTCTCGACTGTTGTTCAGTTATCATGTACTGTATGTCTTATAAAGCTTGTAGTACGTTTTATATATGATCACATCACACCAGTAACATTTACTGCATTACTGATATGATCTCGACACTTTCTGGCCGTTCTTTGTTCATTTAGTTAACGGACGTTCAAAGTAATAATGATAATAAATGTATGTTTTAATATAAAATGTAATAAAATGTAAAAAAAATCCCTATATCACGATAGATTTGCATGGAGGAATGAAAATAATAATTTAATAAGACAAACACAAAGAATGGTCATTAGGTACAACGATCATTGTTTCTCTCATTATTAAGACATGAACTGTATCTTTTTATTTCTAAATTCTACAAACTCTATAAAATCCTTTATTATAATATTGCAACGTTTATTAAGTAAAAAAATCTAATATTTTTAAGTACAGCATATTTTATTCAGAGAATTATTTTGTTAATAAATGTAGAAAAGAGTTTATTTAAATGAAACATTTGATTGAATATATTTAACATCAGGGGTGTATTCGTTAAAATTCTGCACTACTGTGCTTATAACTATAAATATATCATAATTAGTTGTAAACTTGCATTGCTCACTGTATGGTACACAACTAAGTCCAGAATTCTTGGTGCTCTGAAATATTTGTTCTTTTTTTAGCCAGGATACAAAATATTATCATTTTAAAGTGGCTTTAACATGAGTAACTGGAACATCAGAGATTGTAGAATTATATTTGTTCTTTTTATTCTTTCATTTCATTGTTTCTTTTCATTCTAAACAAAAATGAGCTGAAATAAAACAACTTTCTGAGTTTTGTTGCTGTTTTAATCTAGCATGATTTTAGACTGTTTTTAAGTATGTTCTTTAATAAACTTAACAACATGCACTTCATACATCACACAAATAGAAAGCACATGTTTTTGTTTGTTTGCAGGGAGTTTTGATCATTTAGAAATAAGTGAACAAAATAAACACAATTGGACTCTTCAGTAGATTACAAAGTTCTCGCTTCAGTTCAAGAACTGCATCTGCGTTGTATTTTTGTATAAATGTGTACATACGATCTTTTTAAAGATAAAAAAGCTATAAAATTGTTTCATTTTCTATAAATGTTTTTGCAATTTTACATTTATTCTGAGTCTTTGTATATTTTGGAGCTGTGCACCTCCTTGTCCTCCATGTATTTTATTTTTTAGTTAATGTTGTGATTCTGTTGTAAATGAAAACTTTTTCTTGTCGGTCCATCTGACTGGCTTTGTAGCTGTGTATAAAGAACAATAAATATAATTGCATCAAAACAGCTCATGTTGGTGCTTTTCTCTTTATCAAAATTCTGTTTTACCAAAAGAAAACAGTGGATTTGTTTTTAGAATTCTTAAGATATGAACATGTCACGAACACATGAACATTAAAGATAAAATTAAAGATAAACTAGGTTACTTGTTTCAGAGAGTTTCGGTTTTCTCGGCTCCTCCTTGTGGTCTGTAGAGGACAAACTGCACTTGCCAGTTCAAACTATCTAGGGACACCAGTAGAGACGAGTCGTGGTGCCACCAATTGGTGGTAAACAGAGACTCAGAATGGACTGAACTGCTTCAGAAATAAAAGTTGTTCTA
Organism: Ammoglanis amapaensis; assembly: GCA_028566735.1. Classification (NCBI taxonomy): domain Eukaryota; kingdom Metazoa; phylum Chordata; class Actinopteri; order Siluriformes; family Trichomycteridae; genus Ammoglanis; species Ammoglanis amapaensis. The sequence continues at coordinate 6,294 of JAOUQU010142245.1, read as the reverse complement.
AAGACGACACATGGAGAAGCACTATACTGTAAAAGTAAATATATCTGTATATAAGTTATATTTACCTGTCTATCTATCTACTATCTATTGTGGTATTCTCCACAAATATTTATTAATGCAGTATTTATGTTCTTATAATAAAATCAAGTGTTTTCACCTAAACGGCCTTCCAGAAACTAGTACCGAATTAATCCTGGGACATGTAGTTTTAGTGCGTCACCAAAAGATGGCGACAAATATTTATAGAAAAGCATATTTAGAATGAACACAAGTTATAAAGCGGAACGCTCATTTAAATGCTGATTTTTCAGCCGAACACTTTTTGGCGGTGGACTGAGCTGTGCGGCGGACAGTTTTAATAGATTTATTTCTTTTTTCCAGCTAAATGTGTGTAAAACAGAAACACAGAAGAATTTGTGATGTAATTAAATGTGTAAATTGGTGATTTGTAGGTAAACGAAAAAAAAAACTTTATTGTATTTTTCGCTGCAAGTCCGATAAAGCACGTACATCCGGGCACTTTCACCTTCTCTTCCCTGCACACTTGCTCCCTCTCTAGTGCACTAGAATCATAAAGTTCACTTTCTTAAAGAGCCCGACAGCACATCTGTGATCCAGCATCTGTAATCCAGCATCTGTAATCCTGCATCTGTAATCCAGCATCTGTAATCCTGCATCTGTAATCCAGCATCTGTAATCCAGTATCAAGGTAAAACAGATGTTCACACTGACATTCGTCTTTGCATAAGAAAATGTTTCTAAAACTAAATCTGCTGCATATGAAGTATTTTTAGATTTTAAATTTAAAAACAAAGTTTTTACAAAACTGGAATCATTGAATTTAAAAACTCATCGGTGCATTTTCACCTTTAGTGTTACCAGAACTCTTGTTTCGGGTCACGGTGCGACACACACCGAGTTTAATCTCTGTAACCTCAACTCACAACACTACCAAAGATTATATACAATCAATAAATTAATAAAAAAGGCACAGGTGTTGTTACAAAACTTTTATTTTTATAAAAACACAAAATGGGTTTTGATTTACTGTCACATCAACATCAAAAGTAAAACAACAGTAATCATTTGCTTTTATTTTAAGCATCAAGTATTTGACCTTCATCTTATGTTGCTGAAGGTCACAGTGGTTCAGATTTCTCCACAATGCCTCACTGAGCAAATCCTAAAGCACCTTACAGATAATTTTATCACTGCTATAGAACCAGCATGATGACTGTAAGTCTACACATCCTGCACTTGTTCCCAGATTAAATCAATACTTTCTCATGTGCACCATTAATAAGAACCTTAACAGGAACCATTCGTGTTTCACAACATCACACAAAGTTCCCAGCTGGAGGGGATCTGTTGTCTTTTCACGTCCAGTTCAGTATTGAAGGACCCGTGGACTGTGGCGTGGCTCCTGATGTGCTATGGTTGACTTTGTTTGAGTTTCTCGATGTAATGGCAGAGTTTGAGAGCCGGACCCAGCTTTAATCCCATGTACTTCATGATCATGTCACTCCGCAGCAGCAGTAACGCTTTCCCATCGATCTCCTACAAACCATTAACAACAGCATTAAACGAGGACCTCCAAAATGTACTAATAACATGTCGAAACCACACACACCACAAGGGGGAGCACTAAAGCCATAAAAACAATGGAGTGCGCACACTTGTATATAATGAAATCATTTATTGTTCGATATCGAGATAAGAAACTTTCTCTCACTCAAGAATAGCACGAATAGACGAGTTCCCAACATGTTCATGCTCATTAAAACATAACAATTATAATCGGTGCAAATGTGAAACATATTTCATATCGTATAAAGAAGGAATAAAAGAATTCTCACGTGTTTCCTGAAGAGTTCAGCATGTGGCGCTAGTGCCTGAGGATCCGCGTCCCGGATAAACGTCATCACTTCATCGATGCTCCAGGACGACGGACTTTTATCTCCTGACTCTCGGTCTGTGTTCTGCTGATCTGGACCAGTAGTGGAACTAGCAGCTAAACACACAACTAATGAATCAAAATCAAATCAACTCCGGTTAAATCTTGTTGGTGCTCAGTGATTCACCGTCTGAGCATCATTATTGTGATGTGCACATGTACAATATTACAACAGCATAAAAAACCCAAAACTATAACAAACAAGGAGATTAACATTTTACCCACCACATTTTTCTGAATATAATTTTAACCAAACACTTTAAACTGTTGGGAAATCAAATAATCTGGCAACCCAGATTGCAGAATTAAATGTATATGAAACCATCCGCTGTATGTTTGGTTCACTGTGGATTACAATTAGACGGTTATAAAGAGTTTTCTTACATATCGTACCTTCAACTCGTCTGAGCATGCGTGTTGCAGCTGGCTCAGTTAGGTTGGAGGTGAGCCGGTGCACAGGGGGATGCTGGGAGGTGTAATGTGGGTTGGGTCCTGCAGGAGGTAGAGACGCCGTAGCGCTGGAGTCCGTGGCTTCCTCTGGGTGATCGGTGGAGAGTTCGTTTTCCGAGGGGAGAGTTTCTGCTGACGATTGATACAGATTATCAGATTTAATCTGATCATCAACCTAAACCATGGGATACATCCAGAAATCTGTGCCCCATTTACACACACTAGGGGGCAGTAGTTAGGCAGCACTAGCCATGGCACCCAGTGAGCAGATAAGGGGTTCGGTGCCTCGTTTAAGGGCACTACAGTCCTGACGTTGTGCTCATCACCAGGACACGACTGACCTCAGTATTATAATACAGACACGTCACATTAATCTGTGTCTGTCATCACATACTGACACCATCTGGTCAAAAGAGAACATCAGTTTTATTGTGGCAGACACAGACCTTATCAAATCAGACCTTGAGCCGTGATTGGCCCATGGGCCGGGCTTTGTACATCTCTGATTTAGGATGAAGATACTCATGTGATGATGAAACACTGAAGTACATCAGTAACTATCAGTGAAAACACATCATAAACAAAAGAGATGCAGAGACGTGACATTGTTTGTTTTTAAGTTGGGATTTGATTTTGCATAGAAATGTCTGACACCTGAAACCCGAACAGATCTTCTATTACCTTTGGACGGGTGTTTCTCAGGTCTCGGTGGCTTTGGGGATGTAGGAGGATTGTGGTTGCAGGAGTCTCTGCTGAATCGTCTGCTACCTCGAAGCATCGACATGGCCTCCGATGTTTCCTCTTTCACTGAGAAGTCCAGACAAATATCAACTGTTAAAGCAGTTTCAGATCCAAAATGGATTTCTCACTCACATCTCACTTTGTGCTTTATTTGTCCATCACAGCTGCATCCACGATGAACGTGGAACCATAGTTTAATACTAGCAGCTGAAGCATAATGCTAGCAACAACATGTAGGGTTCAAACGGACCCACATAATAAGCCAGACGTTACAGTCGATACCTGAACGGCTCCTGCTATAGTGTGTGTTGGTACGGAGTGGACTGAACGGTTGACTGCTGAACAGGTTCTCACACTGCAGGGTGTGGCACAGGGTCTCCAGAAACCGCAACACAAACGAGGCACTCGAGGCTCGAGGCAACTTCACGTACTGGATTCCTCCTTCTGAACGAACTGATCGAGAAAAAAAGAGAACAATTTGAATTATTATTTAAGAGATTTATAGTTTACACATTTGAACTTAAACATTCGTTTACATTCACACAACATCTTCGTCCATTTAGTAGTTTACAAGCTATTATTAAATAAAGGTTTGTTTCGTTTGTAACGCCGTGGTTTTACTGCCCTGTTTTTTGGTTATTTTTTGTCAGAAGATGAAAATATCTTTCATCCGGTGTTTAACTGTCTATAAATACCAAAACTGACATGAGACAATGGTAAGTCGAGGGGAAGGGGGCGCTGTTCAGCATCACTACAACTTTTATTGCTAATCGGAGTCTATTGTGAATATGGAGCTACATTAGAGATGCAGAGCAGATGGTCACGCCAACATCTTCCCCAGGGAATCCCCAATCTAGGGCTCGAACCCGTCTTACCCCAAAGTGTCATTCTTCATTACCTTCAACCAGAAGAGCTGTGAGCATATGTTGCCTTTCACACACACACACACACACACACACACACACTGTGGGCTGCATGATGTGGTGTTTGGGGGGGGGGGGTTTCTCTGTCATCTGTACCCCTGAAGATAGCCTTGACTAAACCGTGGTACCTCGTATGATCTCGCCACCATCTGATTGTGACTGCAGGAAGCTGAAGAGGGATTTGGGCTGGTAGGCGCAGTCCACACACGCCTGTACAGCATGCTGCAGGACGCCGTTCACCGGGCCGGGACCGAAATGATCAGGTAACTGTAGCATCAGCTTCCGGTCCAGATGTGGGCCGCACTCGCCGTGCTTGTTCACATACACACAGACTGAAACACAACAAGCGCATTTGTTATGACGGTAACGCTGGCGTGGATGTCTCACGTCTCTACATGTTACCTGTAGACAGAACTCCAGAGTCTTTGGTCAGCTGGATACTGGACAGTCGACCGTCCGAAATGGACGAGGATGGAGGTGAGCTGGAGAGGGACTGGAGAGATTTAAGTTTCCTCTGGGATCAGGAGAAGCATAAACAATATAAGTGGTGCAACAGTTGAATGTCGTGGTGAATAATGATCAGAACAGCGCCCCCACTCATGCTTAAAAGGCATAGCAACACCTTCCACAATTATGCATTGTTTTAATGTTAATAAGCTGGATGAGTGATGCAGCCTTTTATCATCCATACATTCATTTACTCTTCATACCCCCCCCCCCCCAGCTGATATTTTCTACAATAGAATAAAACATGTACCTTACTGCCAGGTTTGGGTCCTCTCTTTTTCTGCATCCTGGGTTCACACAATTGTGTCTCTGTGTTGCTGTTTTGTGATTGGCTGTTCTGAATGGCCTTTAGCATGGCGATAGTTTGAATTTTGGGTCTCCGACCCCGCACACCCTTCCTGACCGGTAAAGGGGGCAGAGGGTGAGGCAGCTGGTACGGCGACTGCATTGGGCGGCGCCACGGTTGAGACGGCGCCGGAATCAGATTTTTTGCCAGAGCGACTAGAAAAAGAGTAATTAAGTATATTGATTAAGATTATTACATGCTTATTATTATTATTTATAAATGTAGTTACCTGATCATTTCAAACCATGGACATAAATCATCTCACTTGTGACCTGTTATTACAGACGCCACCATGCTAGTTTATTCTCTCTCCTCAATACCAGCATTCTCTCTTTTATTCTCTCTGTACTCAGATCAAGTGCTCATATTTCAGGCTGAACGGGCTCCTGGCTTCCCTCAGTGGGACACCACACATGGCCGTTCCCAAGTGTGACTTTGTGTAGGTAAAAAAGACACAATTTACAAATGTGCAGTTCAATATGTGTGTTTATTACATTCTGATGTTTACATACACAAACAATGTGGAGAAAGATGCACATAAATATGAAGCACTTCAACATCCATGTATACAGAATGAAATCTGTTCTTGGACAGTGGTGGATCCTCCTCTGCTGACATAAACACAAATGGATGTTTTCATCTATTCGTAAATCATCCTGAACTGGGTCATAAACTGGTACTGGGTCAAACAGAAAGAATCACTTGAATGGCATCGTTCTGTGGTTCTAGTTTATATGAAAGCTCTCTGTGGTACTTGGGTACCACTGAGGTTTCTTGGCATTAGGTTGCACAACTTGTGTTCAGTTTATGTCGTTGCACATTTGTACCACTTTAGCGTTTTTGATTCGAGTCAAATACACTCGACTAAAATGTGCTGCTATTGAAACCCTTTGTTCTAACCGAGACGTCTCAGTTTCTCTGTAAATGTAAAGGTGAATCCTGCTCTACACTGAGATCCGATTTCTCTTCACATCACACCAAACATACCAAGACCATCAGTCCACTCACTGACCCGCTGACCTCCACAAGCACCAGCATCTGACCCTCACCGAGCCCAAGAGCTTTTGGGGTACTTGTAGATGGGGGAGGGATGCACAGGGGCAAGACTCTGCTGATTAGGACAATCTGTGTTCCAGAACTGAGCCAGTACGATGAGAACTCAAACCACATGTGTGGAACAAAGGGGGTATATGGGGGGGGGGGTACTGAGGTAAAAAGGAGGTATACGGGAGTATACTGGGGATATACGGGAGTATACTGGGGGTATATGGGAGTATACTGGGGGTATATGGGAGTATACTGGGGATATACTGGGGGTATACGGGAGTATACTGGGGGTATAGGGGAGTATACTGGGGGTATACGGGAGTATA
>JAOUQU010142138.1:0-15072 GCA_028566735.1 Ammoglanis amapaensis | reverse complement strand
TGTGTGTGTGTGTGTGTGTGTGTGTGTGTGTGTGTGTGTGTGTGTGTGTGTGTGTGTGTGTGTGTGTGTGAACATGTAAACATCTATAATAAATAAGAGGGGGTGTTCACATACTTTGTGTCATATAAAGTATTTTTAAATGTTCAAGGTAGTCACCGAATGTATCCTCAATCATTCATCAATTATAAACTAATTCAAAACATGAACCTTAGATTATTACTTTAATACGTACCACACGTCACAACTGTTTATATTCTCCTGGTCGTCCTGCGCTTGGTCGTTTATTCGTTGAAACGTAATTCCAGACTTCCAAAAGAATGTCCAAGCTTTACTGCCATCTACTGGCAGCACTGTAATGACATCCACCCGGTGTAACTTTTAATATTTCATTCAGACTAGTGTGTCGATACAAACAAAAAAACGTGCTGTATTATATAACTTAATATTAGTTATATCAAGAACTCACATGTGTCATAACTGTCCAACAGACGCTGTGAAGGGAAATATCATATTATTGTACTGTATAAGATTGTGTATTTACCGCACGGTGACACTGGAGTCAGTTAACATTAGTGAAGTGTACAAGTGTGCTAATGGTGACAAATGAGTGTAAAATGTCCCTCAGTACACAGGTCATTAACACAATTGACATGGTTTAGCTCTAAAGACTGCAGTATATTGACCAAAAACAATTCAGAATGTCAAAATAGCGAGAACTATGTCTTTATTGTATAATGTTTACACATACACTCCATTATACATATATTGCAAAAACACTTGCTCAGTTACTAAACAACATATAATGATGATGGTGCAAAGTTACCAAGAGCAGCATTGACCTCTGATTTGCAAACTGTAAAAACGACGATTATCCATCTTAATGAAACAGATTAATCGGTCCAAGATTGTTCTATGTTATCAATTTATCCTGGTTTCTTTAGCAACTTTAAAGGAGCAACAAAAAGTGTGCAAAAGCTCAGAACAGACCTTGGGCTTTCTCTGTCATCCATCCAGGAATTGTAAAGACTGGATGAACTGATCAGAATGAGTCCAGAACAAAAAAAGTGTGGCGTTTGCATGTTTTCCCCATGTTTGTGTGTGTTTTCTTAGAGTGCTCTGGTTTCAGGTAACATAAAGTTTATAGAACGAAATACAAATATTATAGTGTTAATGTTTGTTCTTAGAATAAGGAGAATGCCCCCTGTTAGCTGAGCAGTTGAGATGATTCAGGACCACATAGTGAAGAAAAAGTAGTTAACAAGTGCTCAGCTACCCAGAGAACTCAAAACTGTTGAAAAACCATTCATGTGGCTCCTCGTAAAGTTGATTCAGATAAGCCAAGTGTGACGTGTCACACACAAGCTGTCATCAATGCAAACAGTGACTATTTTGAAGAATCAGAAATGAAAAACCTCTGGTTTGTTCAGATTTTTTGTTTACTACGCAACTTCATATGAGCTTATGCATATATTCAGTCTTTAGTTTTTTATATTCAATGATTTAAAAAATCATTAAAATTCTGACTGATTTTAGAGGTTCCTCATTTTTGTTGTTTTTTGTTGTTTGCAACCTTCTCATGGACAAGTGTCCAGATACTTTTGAGTTGTTTTATGGATTATTTTTTCAGTTCATTGTTATTTTTTTTAACAGTGCCTGCTCTGTGTGCTCTACCAGTTTCCATGGATCACCTTCATTCAAAATTAATAAACCGAGTGACAATTTGACACCCTTTGACTGTTATTGTGCTAAACATCAGGACAGCAGGATCTCTCATTTGCAGCTCTGGTTATTGTTAGAAGAGCAGTTTTCATGTGCACTACACTATACAGACTCTGGATGTAGAATTTAGATTTTAGCGGGAAACGACTCAGCACGAGGAAAAAGACTGCAGAGCCATGAAGCGAGTGCGGTTTCGCGTTGCATCAGCACGCAGTGGTCGCGTGCTCAGAGAGGTGTACAGGGAGCATGAGGACAAAGAGGTCGAAGATTCGACTGATTCGGACGCAGCCGGCAGTTCAGAGACCGAACGCGCCATCTCTCCATCCATCAGTGAGGCTAACAGCCATCTGAGCTGCCTGACGGGTGAGTTACATGTGGACAACGACAGTGACGAGCTGCTGGTTTATGCGAGCACTGCACATGAGCAGCTCTTTAATCATAAACGCATCACCATCTTCAGTAAAAACGGCACAGTACGCGGAGTCCGAGACAAAGTCAGTGCAGGACAGGTCCTCTTCAACAACCTGGCTAAACTGTACGGGGTAAGTATAAAACAATAGGGTCAGAATCAGAAATCAGGACTTTGTATCATACCATTTTACTCCAATGAGCCATAACATTAGAATAACTTTCAAAAATGCATCAGTGGCATATCTATTTCAGGACTGTGCATAAGGTAATATAATCCTTTATTAGTCCCACAATTGAGTGGTGAGGTGACTAAATGGGTTTTGATACATCACAGTTGATTATGTTGGGTTTTATTATGTAGTTCATGGGTTAAAATGTCTTATGTAACTTTGTAATGTAGTGTTTGTTTGGTAGCGCGTGTGGAGGAGTCATTCCTAAATAGCACAGTGGTAAAAAGAGTATTCTAAATCTAAAATCATAACTTTGGATTTCTATGACTTGATAATGGTTGGACCGAAATTGATGAGATGTTGATGTTGATGATGTTAATGTTGACTTAGTAAAGTGCTGGCGATTACACTGATAGATAAAGGTGATTGCCCTTACGATCACGAACAATTCATATTTATATTCCTGAACTCTATTAAAAGACAAATCAACTTTCAACACAGACCGATGTTTAGCACCATTGAACCGATGTTAATGAAACCATTAACTGTACAAATTGCACTGTGTATTCTGTTTACTTGATCTAACTGTCTCTGAATTCTCTTTCTTTAAGGGAGCTTTGCATGGAAACATACAAAAAAGACCATGAGTCTGGACAGAAGACCGCAAAAGTTTAAAGCAGAGCAGGTGTACAAGTGCACAATGTATGGAGGCTTTAAAGAAAAGACCCAGGACTCTTTTGGTCACTGAACGTGAACAGTTTTATTGATCTTTAAATCTGAATAATATGCCTGCGCACCAGCATTAACATTAGCACAGTTTTTTTTTTCATAAATATCTTTTCATTCTGATGCAAATCAGCAAACAGATTTACTTATGCACAGAGGCACAAGATTCAAATCAGATTTACAGTAGATGTATAACTTTGGCTGCAATGTGAAATATACATCCTGAGCAAAGATGGTCATTTATGACATCATATTTTGCATAGCCACTAAACTTAGGGAAAATAAATCAGTCCACTCAGTTTTCAGGAAGCGGAAGAAGATCAAATACCCAGATACCCAGAGGAATGAACATACACATTGGTAAAACATGAGAAATTCCATAGAAACATTAGAATAACATGCAACTGCTCTACCACTGCCATATGTATTCTTATTCATTTTGCACTATTTGATTAAACAACAAAATGTTACATTTCTAAAAACAATTGTCTAGCACTCATCTTATGTTCATGCCTGTTTCACTGAAAAAAATGAAAAAGAAATTTGTTATTAATTTTTAAATTGTCATTTGGGTTTGAAGTCGCAGTAAATATTTTTCTTTTGCTGTTTTCTACATACTGTATATGCCAGTTTTTTGGCACTGTTTTGTTCAAAAAGCTACAAAAAAAAAAAGGTAACGAATATTGTTTGTCTTATCTGTATTTGTTATATTAGCTCGTACCGAGAGAAATTTGCAATACGTCTTCTTTAAACTGTGCAAGGTTATATTGGCCCACATCTCATGTCAAGTCCATATGTTTCACTTTAATTATGCACAAGACCAGAAGGTCACTCTGATCATTTTCCATCTAAATTATTTATTGGTTATTCACAGAATGAGAGAGAAATAGAGAGATAAAACACAAGTTGGAATATAATATAATCAAATCAAATATCAGCAGTTACGGTTAAGTTAAGATCCTGACGATTATATACCAAAAATATAATGTGCTTAAGCTACTACATTCAATACAAAATACTTATTTTCCTTGTGTGCAAAAAGGCCAAGTCTAAAATTCTTTGCCACCATTTGTTTAGTGAACTGTATAACTGTGGGATTTTAACAGAAATTCACTGTGCCGACAAATCATTTGTTCCTGGTGCAGTTTCGGTTTGGCCTATTTTTATAGACGCGGTCTCTGTGTCAAGACACTGCAGTGTATTTTAATGTCTGCATGGGATAACTATCACCTCGCAAAAATGAACAAAACCTGGATTGTCTTCTAAATATATAGGTTCTAGAATGTGCAAATATAAAAGGCTCCACAATATAATGCATTCCACAAAATGTATTATCATCATCATTATTATTATTCAGGCTGTGGAGCATAATTTAAATGTAGCTTTTATGATGGTTTATATAATCTAACTTAGCTCTCAGACCATTTTAATTATAGCTTTCCAAATCTTTCATCAGAAGATAGTGAGAAGAGCGAAGACTCCATAGAGCAATGAGCACGGATACGCCACCAGCAGCTGCTGTCCAGTCATGTGCAGAGTGGCACTGAAGATCTTAGAGGCTGACAGACTGCACCAGGCAATCACGAACAAGGCCAGCAGTGTGCCTAATACTCCTCTGAGAACATAAATATAAATTTTATTATACACCAGTCAAGACATTCGATATGAATTTCTCTTCCATTAAATAAGCATAAACATCATGCAAAACTGACATTATATTCTGCTGTTTGTGTGCTGATAAGAATAAAGTAAAGAACATTTGGGGGAAAATAATTGTGTTAATACTGAATATATTGTTAACTTTATTGTCAGTTTGGAGTTAGTGCTTTGCTAGCTAACTAGCTGTGATTTCTGTGAAAGATGTATTGATTAGGCATCTACCAAAAGCGTTGCCATTAAGCGTTTTCTGCGCTACAAGTTTAATTATTGTCTCACAAATAAAATGAGCTAGCAAGTTAAACAAGTCAAATACTGGTCTTGTTACTTTTGTCTAGCTGGCTCATGTGTTTCAATACAGTTAAAGTATTACCAATGTAGCTAAACAGAGAAAACATTTAATATGTAGTTATTAGTCAATAGGTAGAAGAAGCCAAAACAGCTTTATATACTTTGTTTAAACTGTGTTGCAAAAACATTAAGTAATTATAAATGAACATTCTCTTATTGAAACGTCTTACAAACCTTTGTGGAACCAGAATTGTATAAAGAATAGCGAAGTTAAAATAAAAGATAAATGTTAAGATGCATTGTTTATGTTGCTTGGGCAAAAAGATGACTTGTGTGTTGAGGAAAAACAACATCTATTATTTATGATGCTGCAGTAAAATGTTATTTTACTTAATGTGTGATTGGACTTATTGGAATATTTGTGATTTGTCATTCTATCTATCTTCCTATAGAACAAACTAATGTTTTCCATTAATGTAATCAATAATGTGTGTATCATTTATACTTACTGTAGTGAGTAAAAAACAGCAAATGCAGAGAGCACAACCATAGGTAAGAGGCAATATCCTAGCACACTGGCTACACAGCCACATGAAATAGAGCAAGTGCTCATTAAATTCAGCAAAACGTGTATACCCATACAGCCCATTGCACTGATTCCATAAACAAAGCCAAAGTGAGACTTTCCTGCCTGCAAATACAATAAACATACTTCATTTCATAAATCCAACACTATGATCCACCCTTAGATGGTGATTTCATTATATGTAAAATGTATAAATTATAATGTCTACCATGAGAAGAGTGGCTCCCAGTGCAATGCAGAACAGAACAGGACCAGTTAGATCGGTTTCATTCATGATGGTGCCATCTGCGGGTTTCAATGGATTCAGCACAGTAAGAGTCTTCTGCCAGATGTGATCAAAGTTAATTCCCAATTCTGATGAGAGACATTTATTGAATATTTTTTTGTAAACTGTTAAGTAGTGAGATGTGTGGAAATATGTCAGTAAAAGATGAGAAATATTTAATGAAACAAATTAAGACTTTTTAGATTTAGATTAGTTTTTTCTTGTAGCAGTTTTGTAATGCTGTCAACTTTTTGGTAAAAAAAAATTCTGATAATTATTTAATGAATGAAAATAAGCAATTAAATAAAAAAATATTTTAGAGCAGATATTATTTTAACAGAATGACTAATATATGGTACATTTTAATACATAAAGATCAGGCAGGACTTGGAAATGTGGTTGTTAATGCATTTTAGAAAAATTTTGAATCTTGTTTACCTTCTAACAATGGGGGCTCTTCCTCAAATGAGTCAATAAATTCAACATTCCCTGAAGCTGCTGCAGGCTGAAACATCTGCCCATCATAAGCTGCGTCCTGTGGTGGGGCATAGACATTTGATGCACCATCTCTACCGATCACAAAGTAAACAACTATTTACAGGCTGAACTGAATTAACAACGATTTAAAAATGCCACTTGTGAGATTTCCACTTGGTTAATAATGCGGATAACATAAGTAATATTCTTACATATCTTGGTAATCTGTACTAGTATATACTGGATCATAGGCAAAGACCTCCTGACCATGGTCATCTATGTAATACTCAGACTGGAAGAAGTCGTGATCAATCTCTCTAAAGTCTCCCATTCTAAAACAAAACAACAATGACACAGTGAGTTTAATCTGAATAACATTAATAATACTTGTGTTTCTTAACCAAATAAATGGTGACACTAAATAGGTTTTTAATCAGAATATATTTACAAAATTATGTCTTTAAAATACCTTAATTTCAGTACTTTAGACTTGTCCACCGAGTAAAGTATTGTGGTGAGATTCCATGCACTGGCCAGGCAGCTGTTGGTTATTTATAGGGAGTTATATTTACACATATGGCTACTAGTCTGGTGACATGATCACAGTTCGTGCTTATATACACTTTTTTACACTGTAATAAAATCTACAGTCATGCATTTACATACATTGTTGTCACTCCTACAACTTCATCATCATCCAAATACACTGTTGTGGACAAAATTTCATTTGCAAAAATTGCATTTTACAACTTTAAAGGTAACATCAGCAGACAGGACACTGCATCTACAGTAAACAAGTTATTTCCTTTGTTTTGAAATTTCGAAACATATTTGAGATTTTGTGCAAAATGTGTAATCTCCAAATCTTCAAAGTAAATAAATGAGCTTGACCATTCACATTGTCAAATATTTGCTGCTGAATTGTGATTGGTTGTTTGGGTGCCATTTGTCTGGGATAGCCAATAGTCACTTTGTTTATGGAAGCTGTTTGTATATGTTCAGCAAATTTCAGATTTGTTGCTCTTGCTGTTCTACAGATGTTGAGATGTCAGTTGTGGCGCCCCCTATGGACAGAATTTCAAAAAATAGGACTTTTATAGTTAGTATAGATCAACAATACTTTTCAGAAATTTTTAAACACTTTAAAAACAACAACTAAAACAAAGTGCTGTCGATTATCTTAAAACATAAAGTAACCAATTAAGAACAAATAGTTAAACACATAAAACAAAGCAATAAAAAAGTACCAAGCTACCCTGCAAATCTTTTAGCATGTGTATCAATCCTAACAGATGAAAACATTCTAATCTAATATCTAACACCCATCCACGTCCCCCACAGCTAAATTGTCCACCGTGATAATCCTCTCTCTTCCTGACTGCCCATACCCCCATTTTATCCTCCACCCACCCCTGAACTTTATACCTATTGTAAATAAATAAAACTATATATTTATTATTTCAAATGTCATGTGTTTCTTTTTATTTCTTGTATTTATTTTAAATAATGAAACATGTCATGAATCAGTAGAAATAAAAATAAATCTATAGAATTCATACATGCATTAGTGAACATGGCTGCTCACGACCCTCTCTCCAGTTTACCACTGTTTCCATAGATACTGACAACTGAAAACACCCCTCAAACGCTACAATGTTGGAAATGCTCTTACCCAGTCGTCTGATCGCAAATTGGCCCTCGCCAAACTTGCTAGAGTTTTATTTTACATAATATAAACTAATATAAAGTATTATAAAGTTATATATTATATTAAAGTTTTTATGTTATAGTACAGTCATATAAATTATTATCTAGTATTAAAGTTTATAGGACAATTTTTCCATTGGGTATCTGAAGGACTTGAAACTTAATTTCAAATATTACAAAGAAGTTATGTTGTACATGCAATTATTTTTTCCAGCCGATGAGTTCTAGATCTAATAGATCCTATTTTTGATATTGTGCTGCCTGCATGCAACAGTCACACTCTTTGTATTAGCCTATCGCTATGTACCGGCCAGACCAGTCTCCGGTAGTCTTACGCATTCACAAGTCATAAACTTCTAAAGTTTTTTTTTACAAAGATAGGAATGTTTTTTGTTGGATAACACCGTACGATCTACAATGAAAATACAAAATCACTGCAAAGACATTCAATCAGAAACTCTAAATCAAATGAAAAATCACAAAATACAGTATATACTGTAATGTACCTTAATATACAGTGGCAAGTGTCACCACGGTAACCAGAGAACATGTCATGCTGATGATGTCTCAGGCCACTTTATGATTCTTCTCATTCTCATCAGACACTGAACAGAAAGCAACACTTCAATAATCTCTTCTAAAACAAAATCTTCTAAAATCTCAACGTCTCATCAAACATGGACCAGGTTTGAATCATTAGATCAGATTCAGATATTTTTTCTCTGCTTTGATGATCTGATGCTAAATTTTGATAAAGATGAGGAAGAGTGAATTGATGCTCTGAGACCTCATAATGCTAGAAAGAAACGTTCTTTAGAGCTCCTGATATTAAATCTACTAGATGAATCTCTCACATTGGAGGTTTTATGTCCTGTTTCTTTCTCTCAGTCACTTAGGGACGCCTCTTTATGATATTAAAGAGGATGAGGAGCTGGAGCAGAATGGGGCCTAGTGAGCATAAAGACAAAACAGAGACCAAGCCGGTGAGATCAATTGAACCCTGACAGAATCCGGTCCTTCTCTCTTCATTTCTAGTAGTGAGGTGGAGATTAATGCTACTGCGCAGTGGCTTCTTCAGCTGTGCCAGGGCAACACCACCTACGACCTCCCAACCTGCACTTGCATACCAGCTTGTGAGGACTCATCTCTCTGCCCTGAGATAAACAACTCCACCGAGACACTCGTCTACATCGAGCCACCCACCTCTACTGAACCTCCCACTTCCATCAAGCTACCAGTCACAATCCAGTCACCCGCCTCTACTGAGCTTCCCACCTCCATCAAGCCACCTGCCTGTACTGAATCACCTACCTGTACTGAATCACCTACCCCCATCACCGGCTTCAACTGAGCCACCCATTTCCACCGAGCCACTTGTCTCCACCCTGTCACCCATATGCACTGAGCCACCTGCCTGCATGTCCTCTCCCAGAACTGGAAGCATATGGAGTGCTAGTGAGAAGATGGAGGTGACGAGCAGCAAGCACTCGATTACAAATAAAATAGGGCTTAAACGCAAAATGAGAACAGAGGGTGAGAAAATGCCCAGAAAAGGATCTGCAGTGCAGCAAACCAGGTCAACCAGGCACCTGCACTACAGCTGATAGATTTACTCACTGTGCCACAACAGGTCAACCCAGTTTCAGGTGAGGATTTAAGATTTGTTTTCTAGAAATGATCAATATTGGTGTTTTATTGTTTCATGTTCTCTTTCAGACACCCCTGTTCCAATGCTCTGCACAAGAATCCCTGACTATATCAAGTGAGTCCTCCCCTCTGGGCTCAGAACTGTACTATTTTTTAAACCTTTGCTCCTTCTGTCCATCTGTCTATCCAGAACCCTTAGATATTTACCCACAACCCCACCCCGCTCTAGACACACATAAACCTCCATGTCACTGCCCCTCCACCGTATCTTATTAGCTTCACCGGATTAACCTGTTAACATTGCTACACACAATTACAGCTAGCTCGTTGGGTACTTGCTGGTTGGTTGGTTTACCTCTCATGGTCCGTTTCCTCTGGTCTTATTGGGGTTCTCCCCATCTTAACTCCAGTGTTGCTAGATCACTGGCTGCTCTGGTTTCAGTTGAACTTGCTTTGTTAACCAGGTCAGGTACGGTCAGCATCCGCCCGGGTTCAATCCAACCGCTATGGTCACTGACCACTGGCTGTACCGTTGATTAGCACTGTGATGGATGTTTAACGTCCGGCCCGGTTTACAGGTTAATTTGATAAGTGTGTGTGTGTGTGTGTATGTATGTTTGGGGGACAGAGGGACGAGACCATGTACGGTTTACATGACCAGCAATAAACTGACACCAAGCTACCCTGGAGATCTTTTAGCATATGTAGCAATGCTAACAGAAAAAAAAAATATTCTAATCTAACTAATCTAATATAGAATACCCATCTACACCCCCCACAGCTAATTTGTCCACCATGAGGATCCTCTCTCTTCCTGACTGCCCATACCCCCATTTTTATCCTTCACCCACCCCTGAACTTTATACCCATTGTAAATAAATAAAACTATGTTTATTATTGCAAATGTTGTGTTTCTTTACAATTTCTGTTTTTAGTTGAATTAAAGGGAAACATGTTGAGAATCAGTAGAAATAAAAGTGAATCTTTAGCGCCATACATGCATTAGTGCAGCGGACATGGCATATGGCATAATATGGACATGGTAAGAGTTTTCCTAGAGACAATTAGCTAAATAGTAAAACAAATTGCATATTTTATAGTTTTGAGCATAAAATTGTCTAAGTTATTGTCTCTGAATAGACACAATTAAACAGTATCTAGCAATATTTTACCTGAAAGCTTTTGGAAAATAATGTTAATAATGAACACAAAAGGGTATCAGCATGTTGTGCCTTAATTAAACCGTCTGGATATTAAGTCAAATTGAAATATGCAATCCATGTCTAAACATATTAACCGAATCACTGATTAATTTTTAATTGATTGAAATGCATATTCAGAATGTCGTATAACATAATATGCCAAAAATCATTATTTTGTGTCTATATCTTATTAATTTTGTAATGAGTGAGTAAAATATAAAAGCATGCACATGTAATCAATCATGATCAACATTGTTCAAATTTGTTAGTTTAACGTTGTCCCAATAAATACATCTTAATTCTCTTCATAATTTGAAGTGTACATGTGTAGAGTTGGACTTTTCCAGATATGAATTGATCATAGCAGCAGGTGATTGAATGTACACATTTTGTAATGGAACCAAAATACATGTATATATAATGATAATTTACAAGGCAAAACCACAATGTAAAATTTCATATTCAGTTAAATGATGAAACAATATAATGAATACATTTTATTCAGTTAATAAAGCCAAAGGAATCAATAAAGTCGTATTTGATCTAAAAACAAAGCATGAGGACTGCTGTCATGTCATTAATAATGCAGTTAATGCATAAAGTCTTATACTCAAAAAAATTGAGTCTTTATAAAAAAAATTCTGGTTGTTAAAAAAAAAAAACTTGGTTATAAAAAATCTATTTTATAAGACAAGCTTAAACTTAAAGTAAATGTGGAAATCTTAAAAAAAAAAAAAAAAAAGCTATAGGCATTTGAATTTCTTAAAACGATAAAAACATAAATATTTGTTTGAATTAATTGTTTGACATGGTTTATAAATAACATACATTAAAGCAACCCTTAACAAACCTTTCTGGCAACAATGCAACAAAGACACACGTATTCACATTATTATCTACACCAACAATGAAAAACAAGAAAAGAATCTACAGCTTATTTTCTTCTTTGTTTTACGAAACTACTGCCAAGGTGCTCGTCTTCCTAGCACACGATTTGTGAGTTTCTGTAGAGGGAACATCAATTAAGAGCTTTTTAACACAAACCTTAGCAGACTATATGTTGTACTAAAATGTAAATACCCTCTCACCTTATTAAACAGTTGAGCATTTAAGCGATATGTGTGGTACTCAGTTTTCCTTCTTTCTTGCTCCTTTCTTTTCTGAACTTCAGGAAGTTGTGAGTAAATCCTGCAAGACAAGATATTTTCAAAATAAGAGTAAAGTAGGAATTAAACAATTGTTTAAGGAAGACTCTCTTCTAGACTCACACAAACTAGAGCATTTATATAAACAATGTTAAAAGACAAGTTTATGTAAATTAACGAGAAAGCAAATAATGCAGATTTATAACCGCTCACCTCTTAGTTCTCTGGACCATCTCACTTACAGGAATAACTCGTTTAGATGGCGCAGGAGCTGCTGCATGAGCTGATTATGTAGAATAAATCATTTTTGGATAAGAAATCAGGTTGTAATTGATCCGAGAGCTGTCTAATAAAAAACTCCTTTTTTCATAAAAATAAATCTGTATATACAAGAAATATGCTTTGTTGAACAGAAAAAAGACAAAACATGTTTAAGATCAAAGTGCACCTGTAAATCTTTTTTCCTTAATCATTGTGAATCCTTTCAGCAGCTCCCATAAGCGGATACCACAGCATATTTTGATCCCGTCATAACCCTGCAACTTACTCAGACTTGAGACTAAAACTACTGATTTGTGCATTGACCCGAACGGCAAGATTATTGATTAGTTTCAAAACAGAGTTTAGTATCTGGTATTTTGTAATGAGTAAAATATAAAAGCATGCACATGTAATCAATCATGATCAAAATTGTTGTAATTTGTTATTAGTTTATCGTTGTCCCAATAAATACATCTTAATTCTCTTCATAATTTGAATAGTGTACATGTGTAGAGTTGGACTTTTCCAGATATGAATTGATCATAGCAGCAGATGATTGAATGTACACATTTTGTAATGGAACCAAAATAGCAAAAACTGATTGGACCCCCCCCCCCAACAATTAAAACAGTACATGAAGTATAATTTAAGATTTGTTTTACTTTTTTAACACACTACAGGGAAAAGGCTTACAAGAATCTACACACTGTCTTTATGATTTCTACCTCCTCCTCGTCACCCTGACTAGGATAAAGCTGTAATAAACAGAACAAACCAGCAGTTGGTCGCAGCAATTGCAAAGGCTGGTTGAAGAGCTCCTCTCTTTCTTTGTTAAATACAGCCTGCATCTTTCTCTCCTCTGCCAACAAGCAAAGTCTCTTCATACGCTCCCGGGAGCGAGACACAAACGTTGGTCGGTTAAACTCCAGAGCTTCCTGAAACATTTGCATTCACACAAAAGCGAGAATGAACCAAATAAAATAACAGGAACAACTACAAAATCTAAAAAAAAAAAAAAAAAAAAAAAAAAAAGTTTACAAATATCTATTACAAGCAAGCAAACCTGCAGAGAGAGAACCCCCAGGGCATACGGTTTGTGGCTGGTGCCATTCTCCGTTGGTCCTGCATTCTCAGGTGGCATCTCTCTGTCTGCTTGAATGTGTCGTTCTCTCAGTGGCTCTCTCCATGGTTGCACCCTGATGACAGGCTCAAACCAGGCTTGGCTTTTAAGCAGCAATGACTCTTTGTTCTCTTTTCGAGCATTCACTTTCATTTCCTCTGCAGGTACAAACCAGGATACACCTGAAACAAAAAAGGAAATCAAATTGTTTTTGTAAACTAATGATTTTCTCAACACCAAAAGCTAATCAATTGTTTGAAGAATGTTCCAGATGCTTCTAGAAACATGTCTCTCTGGATAAAAAATGAGTGCTGGGTGTGTGACTATTGACTTGTAGCTCACTGTTGGCTGCAGGTGCCTTGATGTCTTTAGTACAGCCTGGGGACGGGAAGGTGGTGCCAACATCTCTGGTGTGTTTGCGGGTGCCATTAACCACAATCTCCAAATCACCTAAAATATTATTAAGTTGATTAATTTTTTATTTAAACTTTAGTACAAACTCTCTTTCCAGAAACATTGGGACACCTACATCTCTCGATATAAAATACAATTACAAACCTAACTAATTTTATTTAATACTTGAGATTCGAGCAGCCCATCATACACATTTTTTGAGCTATGAGCTGCGTTGTAGGTTTTTAATTTGAGATCTGAGCAACGAGTGATGGGAAAGTATATGGGACAGTATTTAAACAACCCAAAGCAATAACAAACTGAACTTATTAGCTTTTTATCCTTCACTGTAGACATAGAGCAAAATCTGGACTCTTAGTGGAGCTGTTGCAGAAAAACTGACCTGCTTGTATACCTCGACTGATCACTTTGACCTTTCTTCTCTTGACACTATTACCTCTAGTGCCCCTTTGAAAGGTAAGACTGTAAGTGCTTGAGCATGATGTGTCAAATGACGCCTGAAATGAATGCAAATCACATAAATCAACCTCAGAAAACCTTGCATTGCAATAAAAACAGCAATCATATACAGTACATCTACAAATCTTTCATTTTAGCAATTTGTAACAATTTTAAGGTGGCATTACATTTAATTAGGTTATAATGCAATATGGTTCTTCTTTTTGACCATAAAATATCCACTTATTTTTAAATGTTTTATTGATGCGATTTCAAAAATGAATCCCATTCTAATCTGAAAACCTGTTTCACAACTGAACACAGTGAAGAGTTACAATTCACAGTGTATACAGTGTTTATTAGCATGTCTAATAATTCTCTAGTTACATTAGAATAAACGTTTGGATACCAGTAGTTTATAGTGCAATGAACAAAAAGTTAAAAACCATGTGATTAAAATACTACACTAGTGATCAGAGGGTTTCTCAAAGGCAAATTCTCAAAGCATTGGACTAGTATTCAGAAAGTCGCAGGTTCAAGACCCACCACTGCTGTTGGGCCCTTGAGCAAAGCCTCGTTTACTGAAACTGTATATTGTAAGTAGGGTTGCACAGGTACTTTTTTGATATCCTGCCGGAATCAGAAAGCACCGGATCTCTGAAGCACTATCCTGCCAGAACCGGAGAGTTGGCGCTCAGATCTATTTTGTAATAACGCCTTATTATAGCAAATATGGAGAATTCTAGATAGGCGACAAACTGCCTAATATTGGAAATATTGACCAATTATTGCAGGGAACTAACAATGATGCTGAATCAGGGACTAACAATGATACTG
>JAOUQU010141921.1:0-15074 GCA_028566735.1 Ammoglanis amapaensis | reverse complement strand
ACTTGTCTGGAAGTTGGGGTCAGAGTGCAGGGTCAGCCAACGTACGGCGCCCCTGGAGCAGACAGGGTTAAGGGTCTTGCTCAAGTACCCAGCAGTGTAGCAGAGTGTAGCAGAGCCTGGATTTGAACCTTTGGGTTCCCAGCCCAACGCTTTACCCACTAGGCTACACTGTCCCTTTTTAACATGAGAACTGTGCACAGGCATCATATATCTGCTAATCAGAGTCTTTAAAGTATTTAATAAAATCCCACCAACATAGTCCGTCCGTCATGACATGTCTGCTACAGGTACTGTCAATTATGCCTGTTAATGGCACCCAGATGACCATCTAGTTTCAAATTTAGGAGTCTAGAAAGCAGCTTCAGCATCTGGGCATCTCAACACATTTTACTGTTACACTGTTATGTTGTCTCTGTCAACTGTGTTCTCCAAGCACCACATTTAAAATGTGTATCTATTTCAAAATACAATCAGAAATCGAGTTTGAATATAAAACGAATCTGATCTTGGAAAAAAAGAAGCTTGTGTGTGCACAGACTATGTGGTGAAAACCCAAAGGACATGCACGCAATGCTATTAACAGATTCATCTTCATAAATCCACCATGGCGAGCTGAGCCGGATAAGCACTCTTTCAAATAACACCAGTGCAAGACAAAGCAAAAGCTATCACATTGTCGGAGTTTCCAGTGAGAGAAACCGTTTTTGTATAAACCATGTATACATTTGTTTGTGCATTTACTGGAATAAATATAAATGTCCACAAAAGCTATTATTACAACCACCTGCCTCAGTACTTGATGGAGGATCATTTTGATTTGATTTTGCCTTTTGATCTCTATAAAAATATGTTAAAATTCATGCCACCGCTGGTAACTATATCCATTCTTATAATGCATAAGTGTCCAGCTCACTGAGTTAAGTTGACTTTGTGCTTCAGCTGCATTGTTTTAATCCTTACAGAGTTTCTATTGTATTTAAATCAGAGTCACTCCAGTAATGTTTAGTTATCGCTGAGGTTTATTTCCACCACAGAATGCATTTTTCTCTTCAATCAGCCTTGGTATTTTGTAATGCCAGTCATACTGTAAAGATACTGCAGAGATGCAACCCCATCACTGTGAATAATCACTGACTGACCTCCATGTTTGACCGCAGTATTAGTATTTTCTGGTTAGAATCCTCGCCTTTATATGGCCAAACTGTTTTAATTTTTCGCTCCAAAAAAACTTGTCTTTAATGTTTATGTCAATTATTTCACTTCTTCTTGTTCAACAGTCATGTGCATCATGGAGTCGGGTCATAGACTGAACTGTAGGTTCCGATTAGCTCAGTGATAACGATTCAACACCCAGAGGAACTGGCTTAGTGAGAAAACAAATAAATTAGAATGGCTAAATTGAATTAAATAAAAAATGCACTGGAATTGAAGTACAGACTGAAACTGTATGAAAAGCAAACAGCCTTTTGTTAACACCTGCTGTGTTAATTCACATCTCAATGTTAACATATAAAGCTGAATGAACTGTTTTGGTATAAATTGGTGCTCAGCTGGAGAAAGGCGCTAATTAAACACTGGGGATTTTGCTGCAGGTTATCCAGAAACCATTACTGGCCAGAAGTCATTACATTCAATAGAACAAATGTATAAAGCAACCAAAACTGTAAGATGTTTAACTTTTACCCTCTAGTTTTCTATAAAGGATGATTAATAGTTGTAGCAAAATGTTTAACAAGAAAGAGTTACAAAAACATTTCAAAGGCTGCTGCTCTACTCAGTCTGCTAAAGTCTAATAAAACCCAGAAAAAAACAGTCAGAACTGCAAGTATCTAGGCACAGCTAAGATCAGTGTTTATGACTCCATAATAAAAAATATATTAATATGAAAAAGAAAAAACAGATTCATATGAGAATAACCAGGAATCTTTAGTGCAGATGGTAGATCAGAGGTTAAGATGTTGGGTTAGTTATTAGAAGAATATTGCCCGAGCCCTGTACATTGCCACTGTCTGGTCCTTAAGCAAAACAATAAATCGTAATCATTTTAACTGTGTGTGGGGGGGTGGGCTTAGTGGTTAGCACTGTCGCCTCATAGCCACAAAGTTCGATTCCCAGACAAGTCTGTTCAGGATTTTCTGTGTGGAGTTTACATGTCCTCCCTGTGTCTGTGTAGGTTTTCTCTGGGTACCAGACCAGATTCTGAAATTGTCCTGTGTGCGTCTATCTATATTTATTAAAGTGTCAATCGTACAGTATTTTATACCAGGAATATTTTATACGTGCTTGCATTTTTTGATTCGTTCCACCGCTCGTTTGTTTTGAGGTTCTTTAGTTTCTCTTCGGATATTCAGTATTGTAGAGCAAGCAGACAGAAATACACTCGCAAATTACAAAGCTTTGTCGCACATCTTTTCACTCACACATACAGGTTTAAATTAGAGCAGCAACTACACCTACTGGCATGTTTCCCAATTAGGGAGTACATGAACCAAAACATTGTAAGCTGCAGTAAACTTTTCTCCACTCCAATTATTTCTCCACAATGTGTATGTCCACTTGGAGAAGGCAAACCAGCAAAGTAAAGAAACAATGACCACATGTCATGCTAATCACATTGAGATGTCTGAATGAGGCGTATTCTACCAGCGTGCATGATGGACTGGGCTTTTTGGTTTTGATTTTTGTGGTTACAGAGGATATAACATTTGACAATTGTTGGTATTATTAAATTGTTAATGAACTTAAATGACTAACAAGAATGATTTTTTTTAAAGATTCAATCTATTTCTTGGTAGTATAATTATAGTAAAAATAGTTGGTAAAACACTTGAAATATACTGGAACAGAGTTATTTCTTTAAGATATTTACAATCGATGTTAGAATCATTGAATGATCAGGTAAATTATTCTTTGATATACTGAAAAAAGAAAACTTGTCCATCTGTGTAATGGGATTTGGTGGGTTAGGGTTCAAAGGGTCGGCTTTGCTTTAGCGTTTCTAGAATGGTTTGACGTGTAAGAGTGATCGATAGCAAATCAGTGATGTCTTCACTGTGACTTTAGCAGCATGTTCACCTCTCTTACTCCATACATGGACCTTTATTCACCAGTCAGTTGCCATGGGAAACCGCCGGGTACCAACAAGATGAAGCCGTGAGGGATTTCTTCCAGATCCGGGAACACACACGCTCAGAATAAACGCAGAACAGAATAAAAAGGTGTGAGCACTAGAGCCTTATTTTAAGTCTTATAGAGAACAAAAGATAACATTTAAATGACATACACAGCAAACTCCATTTTGGTTGTGTGGATGAATGGAGAAGGAGAAGAATAAGTCTAGCCCAACAATGCCACTGGGACTTCAGCCTCTTCCATTAGCCTGTCTCTGCCAACCGGACTAATTAGGCTAAATTAGGCTAGTGTGTGTGTGGGTTTGTGTGTGTGCATGGCTTTAAAACCTCATTTAGACTGGAAATAAGTAATGCAGATTCCCATGGTATGAAAATGCTGTCTTCACCCCCCTACCGTTAGTTTGGACTGAGATATTCGGTAGTTCCCTTGTGATGGAATCATTTGTGCATAACCACCTTTAGTTAAGCAACATTTACATAAATATTGTTTACACTTACAATTACTATTTTCATGGTCTGGTAGTTTTGAGCTGCGTTTAAAAATATTAATCATTTAAATATTTTTTTCTCGCACCAATTTTGTTCATTAGTATGGGTTGCATGTGGGTTCCTCCAGCCAAACAATCTGGTGTATACAACCATAAGAAGTAGGAAAATTAGAACTGATCAAGTCTTAAAATAAAACACTAGTCAGTTTTTATTTGTTCACAGACAAGTGTGTGATAGAATGAGAGCATAACTAACATGACATTACTATAGGAATTGCATTAACTCATTTAACCATAAAGGTGAGTTTTGACGACACCCCCGTAGCCATAATGATGAGTTTTGTTGACCCACACCACCCCCATAATGATAATGACAAGCTTTGACAGATACAATAGTTTATTAAATGATATGATGACTATTAAAACTTGTTCTGGTGAAATCTTTTTTAAAAATTGTAATATCTACAGGGAGTCCTGTACTGTGATATCGGACTGAATTATGATTGTAACAATTGTTTATAACCAATCATGGAGGTTCGTTTTCTTTTATGCAAATATGATACATCAGTAGCCTTAGTAACATATATATGCGCTGCTCCTAGTAAGTGTTGTTGTGTTGTTTTTTTCTGGGGGGAGGGGGGCGCAAAACAAATACGTAGTCTTTGTGGCTAACTGTTTCCTTACAGCAAAACAGTTGTGGGTTCATCAGATAGACTGTGGTCCTATCTGTGTGGAATTTTTATGTTCTCTCCTCCAGGTGGTTTCCCACTACAGTCCGCAGATATGCAAGTGACGTAAACTAGAATTAGAAAATAATTGTCAAAGACTCGTGTAACGAGTAACTTTTGTGTCGGTCACGTATGTAACCAAAAAGTGTAAAGACATACAAATGACATTAAAATCATTAAAAAAGACATGCTCAATCTTAATATGTATCCTGGCTGTGCTTAACTATCCACTGTTTGAAAACAGTGCTGGATTGCAGGAATAGAAAGAAGCCAAGTTCTACATGGTCCACAAGCCAATAGCAACTCAAACTATAAAGAAAAACACAGACAAAACTAAAAGTGATTTTTGTGCCCACTCCAACACACACTGTGAGTATCACAGGATGTATTTGGATCCTGTGGCAGATGCTTGCCAAATAAAACCAGCCGGGTTCACAGGAAAAAGATGAACAGAATGTTGGTGAAAACAGCTGGCAGGGAAAAGTATACTTGCACAGGTAAGCCAGACATCTCAACGCTGCAGAGAGTGCTGGTGATAGAAAAAACAACAGTCTACAGTGAGGTAGCCAAGAAATGTGGAATCTAAAGCCCATCACAGCCAGAGCAAAGTAAAGCTTAATGAGGCACAGATATTCCAGATAGAAAAACTTTCAGTTTACTTCTCACTGACTAGCTTTAACAAAATCTGGGTAAGTTTAATGTAATTAAAACATGATTGTTAATTAGATATATTAACCACGAAGTACATTCATTTCTCAAACACGATTATAATAGGTATCAAAAAGCAGTCACACATTGACTTGTTATAAAGGCTTAACCCTATTAACATACATATGGTAAACAAAGTTCAGAAATCCACCAGTCCATGTCTACAGGACTTTTATACAAAACAACTTAAAGTCTAAATAAATTATGTGTTATGGGGCCTTGATCAAACGCCCAACAGTAGTAACCTGTGATGGGTTTGCAACTAGCAATCCTGTACTTAATAGTCCAGTATGGTTGCGTAACATGTCTTAAGTACAAACATTTTCCTTTAGCCAAGGGATTTACGTAAGTGTGTAGTGCAAAATCCCTCCAAATTAATTAAAGCAAAACGGTGAGGGATTTACAGCAATGAGTTGCAGCATTGAAGTTTTCATGACAAAGTTCATGACAAACAAAAACAGAAAAAAATTGTTAAGCTTTTAGAAAATTTTAAATTTTGGAAAATCTTAATTTTTTTTTCTTCTATCGAAATAAAAACAAGTAATGATACCAGTCAAACCTGATGGTGATAGTTTGATCTGCTGTAATTAATAAAGGATGAAAGGATCAGAGTTAAATATTTCTGCTTTGTGTTGCTGTCCAGCAGGTAAACAAAATGTTAATATGACCCAGCCAGTAAAGTCACACTATCAATTTCATAAACGAATATGACTTTTGTATTCCCATCAATCCACCGCTTAATATTATTTAGGGTCACGGTAAGTCACTCATTGGACGAATACACTAAACACCTGAATAGGTTGCCAGTCTGTTGCAAAGTGCAGAAACACGCACGCGCACACACACACACACACACACACACACACACACACACACACACACACACCAATCTCCACTTAACCTGACTTCATGTCTTTGGACTGTGGAAGTAAAACCAGCATATCAAGGAATCAAACCTGGGGCATCTTGCTGTGAGGCGACAGTGCTAACCACTAAACCACCATTTCTGTTTCTGCATCCTTTAAACCCAGCAATATACCAGTCAGTACACCAAACTGACTACTTCTAATCTTTAACATTCCAAACAAACATCTTTTACATTGAGAATCTGCTAATAGTAAACAAATTAAATAGCTTTAGTCAAACGTGATCAGCATTGTGTGTTTTAATCGATTTTAGCTTTTTAGTGGAACAGTTCAGACAATCAAGATGTGTAGCGGAGCTAATATTGCCAGGAGAGTTCATTAAAATGTCAGATCACTCACAGGAAAGCGTTCTCTCAGGCTAGCTTCACTGGCATCGACGTTTGAAACCAGTAAAACAGGGAAAATTGGTTCCATCTAGTGGCTTTACATAAAGCTTTACTTAGGTCGTGCCTGCCTGCTTGCTTTTAAATCTACTAAACTGGAACAGACAGATTCTGTCAGCATAAACACAAGTGAGATAAAGCAATCGATATTGTACTTCAGAGCTAGGTCATTTATTATAATATATAGATAAACGAATTAACTTCACAGCACACAGATGTACATTATTACAAATGTAATAATACATGGATTTTAAGAAATCATTCGTTTTACATTTGTGTCCATTTTTAAACAGGTGGGTACAGAGCAAGTCCTGGGACTAGCAGATACAGGGCATTCATCATTAACCACGTTTTTCAGGGGATTTCCCTGATCTCTCACATATTACAAATTAAAAGGAAAACAATTCTCTCAGACATGGCTAGAAAACACCAAACTATTTTAACATCATGTTTTGCACACTGGTTATATTAATCAGGCCAGTGATGTCTTAGTGGTTAAGGTAATGGGCTACTATTCATTATGCAAAGCCCTAAACCCCCAATTGCTTAAATACTGTGTGCACTTGTAATTGTTACTTTGTATAAAGGAGTCTACTAAATGCTGACGTAAATGTAAATGTAATCACAGAAGAGCTAGTTCCTGCTTACACAAGATTTCTCAGTTCACAAAATCAAACATATTCACAGATAGCTTTGATAGTTCACCTCATGTCCATGTCTTTGAACCGTGCGAGAAAATCATACAGTAATGGAGTAAAATCATACAGAAATGGAGGAAACACCCCTTAATTCCAGAGCTGGTGTATTATTGTGGTGCTCTTTGTAATGCCTATTACCTTTGAACATAAATTCCACATGAATCCTGTTATTGTGGATTTTAAAAAGATCTATTGTTAATACTATAAATATACATTACATTTTTTGACAGGCTTGCTGAATAATGTTGAATAGAGTGAGCGTTAAAGTAAAAAAGAAGAGAAAAAAATGGCAGCAAATAATGCAAAATAAAGCAAAACTACAGGATACTGCATCTGCAACTAATTAATGAGCAACACAACCCCATTCTCATGTGAGATTCTTGTGAATTAGTGAGATTAGTTTGGCACACTTTCATGTCAGATGCCAAAGAGAAGAAGAGGGAGCCCCTCATTTCCTGCTACTCATCAGGATGGGTAATTAAGGGTTTTAGCAATTAAATAAAAATGAGTATATGGATGAAGGCCAGATTAGATTTTTAAAGTACAGTTATAAGAATACAATTAATTTTGGGATTAAACACCACAAACAAATCATTAATGTTCCAAGAACATCAGTATCCAGAATCACAGTGTAGACAAGGTCTCTACATTAAGTTGCAAATATTGTGTGCCATAATGATTTTTCTTTTATTACTAACAACACAAAGCATTTCATGACTAGCAAAAATCTAGCATTTCTTAAATTACTTTTACAAACTGCTTCATCCTGAGTGTAGTGACAGAAAAAACATATGTGAGTGTTCTTCAAAACAAAATCTGCATTTTTTTAATCTATTAAAGATTACGGTGCAGTGGGATGTTAAAGACGATGGTGCAGTAGATATTAAGAAAAATGGTGCAGTGGGATATTCCACTAGCACACCAATGGCAGGATTCTGAAATACACCCCCTCCCAACACACACACCCCAAAGTGGTACAAACAGAGAGTGGAATAAACAATAAGGGTGGAGTCTTCAAATGCTGTGTAAGGTCTCTGGTTGGCAGATTGAAAAAGTTGTGAGAAGAAATTAGGATTCCCTCAACAGCAAAACCAACTAACAATGTTAAATATAGAGAAAACAGAAAATACAAATATTCTTATATTAATATATTTTCCCAGTGTAGTCACATTGTAATACCATCAGCAAAATGTTTTTACTTGAGCACATAGCCACTTCTGCACTTCTGCTTTCACATCCTCACATTAAAATCTACTTCCCCATCTAGACCATAAGCTATCTCAGACACAACCAATTACTCCCACTTTCCACTCTACTGCAAACTCGATTTCCAACAAACTAAAAACAAGAGCAGAAAGAACCCGAAAAAAGAATGTATTGACCAACTGAGTTATACAACTATAAGTAATTCAGATACAAACAAAACATACCAAACCTGTCCTAGTGAGTGACCAAAGGCAAGTCCATCTCCCCAAAGCTCCGGTTTTACCAGCTGTCATAGTAGGATGCTGTTTATCCACCACAGTAGAAGTCAATTTGGTCTTTCACCAAAAAACACACACAAAGTATCAAATGTCTTGTTCGATTTATTCTGTTTGATTTACCATTGCTTTATTTTGTGTCTAAGTCTTGGTTAGTACAAATAACTGGACGAAAACAAGTAACACCCTGGACAGGTCACCAGTCTATTAAAGGCCAGTCTCCAATTAACAGAACAGGACACCAGAACATAGGCATTACTCCAGGAAAACTGAGCAGGGTCATTGAAGGGCAAATCCAGTAATTGTGTAGCACAGAGTAGTTCGATTGCCATTTTCCAGAGAACCCCAGTATGTTTCTCTTCAGAGATGAAAGCAGGTTGACACTGAACAAGTGACAGATACTGTTGAGATGTGGTGAATGTTCTGCTGTCTGAAACATCAACACACTGTTAGGTAACGGAATCCTGAATAGTGTTAAGTAAGAAATGAATTTGAGTTTTTATTTACAAACCTTACATATTCTTTAAAATCATCATTAACTTCTGATTAGCTTTTAAAAACCTTGAGAAGTGCTGTGGTTTAGGGCATGTATGTATTGTGAACACTAAAAAAAGACTGGAGCACTCAGCATACTTTAGGTATTTTAGCATCAACACTTAAGCCTGAATATATTTACTTACTTTTATGTTATTAGTATTCAGTAAATATTTAATAAGGTTTAACCAGCTAAAGGTTTCTGTCAGAAAGGAACATGCTACAACAATATAATTACTTCTGATTAGACTTTTCTGGTTGTAACTGTTTTCCTGGTGTGACATCTTCAAAACTTCTGGTTGTTTAAGGGATAAAAAGTACAAAAGCTTTTCTGTAGCCACAGGACCTTAGTCGATACACTCTTTTGAAAGCATTCTGAAAGCCAATACTAAATTATCTGTTTAGAGCCCTGAGACAAAACAAAACTGGGTCAATGGTTCCAAACTAATCATTAAAATCCTTCAATATAAATAAAGTTTTCCAGAGTTTCAGAAAAGTCAAGGTCCAGCCCTCAACATGCTATGATTGAACCTTCGGGAAGATGCACATTGAGAAACATAATTAGATTTACATTTAATATTTTTAAAATTTTGGAACACAGCCAGCAGTTTTCTATTATCTGAAGTTTGATGCAGTAAGATTAATGCAAAAAAAGAAGTATGACAAGTAATGTGGCCATACTTAATCTCCCTAAAGGAGCCTCCTAAAGTGATCGATAAAGTTCTTTCTAAGTGACTGTAGACAAAAACCTACAATGCATTTATATAATCCAGCCACACCACAATAAGCACATGCAAGATGTATCTGGATTGTCTTGGTAGGCATTTCTTGATTTTTCCCTTGCATGGAAGAAAAATAAATAGTTTTATTCGTATGAGCAAATTTACAAAGTGGACTAAATGAGTTTCATGTAAACAACGTAAAAGAAACAATACAAGAACATAAGATTTAAAAGGTTAAGCTTTACTTTACAGGTGTTTAATGAAGTTGCCCAATGTATACCTCACCATGAACTTAAATAGGATTAAGTAATATAAAAAAAACAATAATGAATGTCTAGACATTTTTGTTGGTGCAACAGCAAAACATGTCACTAGCCTATTTAGCCACGGAAATCACAGTTGGTCAAGGCTAATGAAGAAACGGTCAGTGTCTCCCCCAACTGCATGTTTTGGACTGTGAAAGCAAACCCACACAAATACAGGAAAAAATACACAAACTCCAGACAGAAAAGGCTCGTCTGGAACTGCCCCACACGGGGATTAAACCCAGGACTGTCTTGCTTTGAAGCAACAGTGTTACCAAATCAAAATTCTAATAAATAAATATATAAATAAAATTAATATAAAAAACTACAGAACATTCTACACCTCCTGATGAATACCTGTGCTTTAATGTATATACATTTTGACCTAGCAAATTTAATTTGTGTGAGTTGCCATCCAGTAATTCTGAAGATGCCGGGCCAACTGTGACCAAAAACAAAGTCGGAGATATCACATGTACCGTAAATAAAACGAAGAACACTAGCACACCTGAGGTGGCATCTTGGAACCTGTGATAAAATATTTACATTTATAAAGGCATTAAATTTATATTTTATATTTTATTTGATAAAACTTCTGATAGAAGTGAACAATTGTGGCTCTCTTAGGAAGTTACATGAAACTTGGTTAGCACTGTGGTTAAAACTTGGAGGCAAACTAATTATCTTCCTGTGCTGAGAGTTTACTTAATTTACAGATCCCACTAAACTACAATTTGGAAAAGAGTGGCAATTTACTCAGCTTACACGGATTCCTTTTACCTCAAGCATTGAATCTCGTATAAAACACAACGTTGAAGAAGCCAAGAAAGCCAAAAGAAACATAACTAGCAGTCCTAATATGGATTATCTCAGTGTTGTTACAGTTCAATTTCCCTCGGGCTCAATGTTCCTCCTAAGCCATTAATTTGTTGAACAAATGACAAAATCCCACAAATCAGTGAGTAATTAGGTATCGCCTGTAGCATCAGACTATGCAGATATTGATATACCACTCTAAAATCTCAAGCCTACAGTGTTTCTAAGCATTACTTAGTTGTTTTGCATTGCTATTTACTAGATTCTATGCATTTGAGTTCAAACAGAATCTTAAAATTACACACATTGTACAGAAATTGCATACACAGCTATAAAGTTGTAATTTAGAACTCGGTGTTAATTGGAATGGCATTTAAAAAGATGATAAAAAAGCTTCAAGGTATGTTTTCACAAAAGAGAGCTGCATTTGACATTCCTACACAGAGAAGCACACATAAAATAACACTTATTCTATCTGTTCACATTTGTTTTAGACCTTCAAACTAGAGCTAGAAAAATTGCAGTTTTGTGTCAGCATTCCATTTAAGATTTATTCAAACCTATATTACCTATATGATAAAGTAAAGGTCTCTGCAGTAATAACTGGTTGTGCCACCCTAGAACTGCAATAAAATGCTTGGCTGAGTAGATTCACTACAGCTATCTTTATTTGTGGATAATGGCTCTCACTGCAAAGTCCCAGAGACTCAGCAGTGACTGTGTAATGCTTTCCGGACCAGTAAATTTCAATAATATGAAATCAGTGACCTGCATCTGTATAAAAATCTCTTTAGATTTATGTGGCGTCACATGTTGCGATTAAAACCTACCTCAGGTTGTGATGGTTAAAAGCGCTGATTATATCTGGAAGTTATCATACCTGCGTGTGGCTAGTAAATCTAAATCTGATTGTCGACTATTTATTGAACTTACTTTAACACATAGGGCCATATACAGAAGAGCACTTTCTCTAAAGAAATGTAATTAAATATATTCAACACCAGAATGGTTCATGCACCTTCATACAGGATTCCAGAGATAACCCCTATTAAAATACTGTGGCGTGACCTGGACACAACAAAAATATCAGAATGGTCTAAAGTTCTTCCTCATTACCAACATGCATGTAATATCTTGTATTATTATGTTGGGTTTTTTGGTTGCATAATTTACCTGTAATGCAATGTAATAGCTAAAATGTTTTGCTTTTCTTAAAATGCTCTTCAAAAAGCCGAATAATATCTTCATCTTCTTATTCACCATAGAAGAGCATTATTATCAATTTTACAACAGATACTGCTCCCATTATTCCAAAATAAACTCAATGCACATCCATCTGGTTTATTTTAGGAACTAGTGATAACATTCTCCCCAGATGTCAAAGTGAATTACATTCAAACAACAGTGCATCAGCTATTACATCACCAGTGCAAACTACATCAATCAAATAAGAAATGTCAAACTTAATCATTCAAACATCCATAAAAACCATAAATATCCATAAAAACACAAAACACATACTGGAATGCAACACCTTGAATTTAATATTGTTAATTTTGAAAAATAAGGCAGCCTTACAATAGTTTGATCGATTACATTCATTCAGTGGCTTCCAGCCACCTACATGAAATGGTAGGATAAATCTGAATAACTTAAAAAGTGTTCATTAGGCACTAAAGCAGCAAAGCTGCTGGATAAGAGTACAAAGGCATTTTTGTTCCTTGTTGTTCAATAATTTAACACAGATTTAAAAAAAAAAAAAGAAAAAAAAAAAAGAACACTGCACATATTCTACAATCTTCAAGTAATTTTTTAAAATGGATATGCAGGTTTGTTTAAGTCATTATTCATGTCATGCTTGCTCAGCTACATTATTTGGATTCGCTTGAGTAGATGTAGTTGGACGAACACGTGTAGTGTATTTGCTTGGACTTGGGTGAACAAGCTGTTTGTATATCATGAGGCGTTTTTCTTACAGTTGTGTGTAGAGAATTCCTATTGTCCTTTTAAACGTGTATTATGTTGGGGTTTACTGCATATTGAGTAAGTCCCTGTTAATATGAAGCTCTGATTTAGAGCAGAGAGGCATGATATTAATAAGGAGAAGAAGAAGCAGGGGTTAAGAATAAAAGCACACAGGCTGTTTTCAGACCACAAACTTGTTCTTAGTTGTTGATCCACTTTTACTGGCTGTATCGGCATGAGACTGATAACCAATAGTCAACTTCATAGGGATTCCTAACCGCTCCTTATAAACCCGCCTGTAAATAACACACAAAAAAACAGTCACTACTACTAGTCATGTGCTCTTTTAGTAATAAGCTTTTAAAAGTAAAAAGGTGGGAGAAAGGCACAAAACATCATGTTAATGCCCCCGTTAAGAATCAATTAAGAAGCAACTCCCCAAAAGACCAAATTTATATATGGGTAATAAATGAATAAAAGACAACTGTCAAACTGTTTTCTTCAATTGCATGTTATTTAAAAATATAAATCAAACATCTTCTCTGAATGTCCTTTCTTTTGTAACACTCCCTATTCATCAGGACTTGGGACTGACAAAACAATATCTATGGGACGACTTAGTATTTCTAATTAGCCTCCTTTTGGGTCAGTGGGAGGAAACCGAAGCAACTGGAGGAAACTCACACAGATACCTCCCCACCTGAGGCTGAACTCATGTTGTGTGACAACAGTGCTATACAATAGTAACAGTGGCAAACAACCAGCATGTCTACATGATGAGCATAGATAGATTTACATTATATCTTATAAATCAGTTGAGAGAACCTTCCACACCTTTTATACCCAACAAGCCAGCTTACAGAACGTGATTTAGATCATCAGCTATGACTCAAAAGTGCAAACAGATTCTAATAATGTTACTACAATAATAACTCACCAGTGTCCATGCAAACATGTCTGATTTCTACCACTGGTTTCTACCATATTCTTTTATATCACATGTATTCCTTACCCTATGTGCGTTACAGCTTCTTTGTTCTCATAATTACTTGTCCAGACTGCTATTTTATCTCCTTTTGTTCGGACGTTGACCACAGCACCACATACATCATCACTGTAGTCATCGAAGGCTTCACCAATAAGGCAAAGTAACTGCAACCAGACAAAAAACATGTGTAAACAAAGTGGAAAATAAATAAATTGCACATAAAATTAAGTTAAATAAACAGCTTCATTAAGATGCTCACAGTTTCCAGCCAAAAACGATCCAGGTCGAGTTTCCTTTGCTGCTTGTTTAAAGTAATAAGCCACCGGCCTCCTTTCCTGTTCCTCTCATCTTCCCACATCGGTTCAATACCATCCTGCAGTGCAAAGAGACAAGCTGAAATCATTCTAACAAGCACAACACACAACATCAAGGCTAAGTCTACACACCAATGTAAATGCAAAACACTTCATCTAAAAAAAAACATTCAAACTCAGTTCTGTTGCAACAAGCAATCCATAATTTATGGACTTGCACAGACAACTGAGTCATAAACAGAAACAGAATAACCAATATATATGCAGGATGTACTAGAAATGACTTCTCAAAGACAGATAACAGTACAACTACAACAAATGAATCACACACACAATACAAACACGTTTTTGTAAGAAATAAGTTACAAGTTCAGATGATGGTATACGGTAAAGTCTGAATGCTTTATACCAATGAGAGGAACTGATTATTATTATACAACATGCTGGAATTTATTTCTACATATTATTCGGAGAAATCATTTCATCTATGATGAAACAACTCATGTACTTGAGTAGTGTGTTAAAGAAAAACAAGGGCATGAGTGTAAGCCATGTGGTACTCATTGTTGATTTATTTTCAATGCAGTTGACATAAATGCATGTAAATATGTCAAACATCAGGGGGTTATAAGTCAAATCTTGTTATGTAAATGCTTGGTGACCAGGCCGGCTTTGGGGGTACTTTACCTACTCTAGACTCTAGGGGTATGTAAATTGGAAATTACTTTATTCACTGGGCAATAAATGCGTATTATCTGAAACATACAATATTTGTGGCTACAAAATGAAATAATAAAATAAAGTAAATTGTAGGGCTGTCCGCAAATAATCGATTATTCGTTGGTCGACCGAAAAAATTACTAGTCGGACAAATTCTATTGGTCGAC